>SJYX01002840.1:161316-222523 GCA_006410675.1 Oreotragus oreotragus | reverse complement strand
CCCCCCCCCCCCCCCCAAATTGCCTGCTCTCCATTTGGATTTTCATTCTTGCTCTCTGCCAACGAGATTCCCAACTTACCTGTTTGATATTTAATAGACTACTCTTCCTGAATCAAATCCATTTTTCAAGAGGACTATGAGTCATTAATGCATTTAATGGGAAGGAATGAAGTTTTAATGTTGGCGTTATGATCTGGAATGGAAACCTCCTCCCTCCCCTTAATCACTAAGCCAACTGCCTACTTTGCTTTCTTACAATACAGTTTAAGTTTACTCTGGGAGCCAAACAAAACAACTGCAACCCGGTTCAGTATGTTGCTCACCAGAAATTAAGTGCATAGACTCCGAGTCTGGTTGCTAGGTTCAAATTGGTAGATCTTCTTCCCTAGGTCTTCTGTAGGCTTTCTTCTTATTAGTTGTATGACTTTGGGCAAGTTATAAAACGTCTCCCAACCTGCTGACTTTATAAAATGCAGCTTTGTTCTCTACCTCATCTGGATGTTGTGTTCAGTGAAATTAGCCACGTAAAGGTTTTTCACAGGGGGAGGGGGAGTATCTTTTTTTGGTGGGTTCCAGCATCTTCATGGCACCCCACTCCAGTACTCTTGCCTGGAAAATCCCATGCACGGAGGAGCCTGGTAGGCTGCAGTCCATGGGGTCGCTGAGAGTTGGATACGACTCAGTGACTTCACTTTCACGCACTGAAGGAAAAGGCAACCCACTCCAGTGTTCTTGCCTGGAGAATCCCAGGGACGGCGGAGCCTACTGGGCTGCCGTCTATGGGGTCGCACAGAGTCGGACACGACTGAAGCGACTTAGCAGTAGCAGCATCTTCCTGTGATGGTTGTTCAACAGCTAGTTGTGATTTTGGTGCTCTCGCAGGAGCTGAGCGCACGTCCTTCTACTCGGCCATTTTGAACTGGAAGCACGGAGCTCTTTAGTTAGTTGCTTTTGTTAGTCGAATAGGTAAAGTTTGGACTGGATCAGGCCTTAAGCTACCGGCAAAGGGCAAAATGCCTACTGCAGTTGGTGAGCTCTAGGTGGCGCTAGTGGTAAACAGCCCGGCTGCCAGTTCAGCAGACAGGAGAGACTCGGGTTCGATACCTAGATGGGGACGATCCCCTGGAGAAGAGCAGGGCAACCCACTCAAGTATCCCGCCACGGACAGTGGCGCCTGGCGGGCTACGTTAGGGTTCACAGGGTCGCAAACCTTCGGATATTACTGAAGCGACTTAGTACTCACGTGCACGAGATGCTGCCAGCTCTGATTCTGTCTCTCTGAGAGACTCTGATTGTAAGTTAGGGCTTTCATTGAAAGTAGGTGGCTATGTAGCCAAGACCAAGCCTGGGGTGCTTAGAATAGTAATGCCTAGAGTGGGAAATGCCTAAGAAATCATCTGTTCAGCTCCCTGCCTTTTGAAAGGCAAACTGTTATTCCCCCTACTTCGCAAACAAGTGAGGTCCAGGGAGACCCACTAACCCAAATCCAGACACTAGGGAGTGGTGATGATAAACCATCAGGAAACAAGACAATCCTGAGCTGTTAGAATCAGCGACCACCCTAGTTTCCAAGGCCTGAAAAGTCTATTCATTTCTTTATATTTTCAAATGCATAGTAATTGTTCTCCGTTTCTCTCTGCACCTCCCTGCCACTTCCTGGCAGCCCTGCGGGAGAAGAAGGTTTCCTCTTTTTGGACAGAGAAGGCCCAGAGCCGGCTTCCGGACGGATATCCGGCCCGCAGGGTGCGCAAAAGGCAAAGACTTCACTGTTTTTTGGGGTCAGTCCGCCCCTTTCCCGGACAGAACACTTGTCGCAGACCCGGAGTGTCTCACCGCCCCTTTCCCCAGGGCGAGGCCTTCGGAGGCAGCAAGGAGGAGACGCTGAGCGCAGATCTGGGGCCCGACGTTCTGAGCATACAGTGGAAAGGCACTAAGAGCCCCAAGATGAAGAAGCCTGGACTTGGAAAACGACTGTCCAACACAGACTTGGTGCTGTTAACTTACTCATGTTTCTGACCCCGGTGATTCCGTCTGCGTTTTTGTTAATATCAATCAGTTTGGGTTGTAATGAAGATTCTTGATTCGCGGCCCCGTGTGGTGGAAGGCAGGTTATTAGCAGAACCGGTCCGCATCCACGCCGGGATCCCCGGAATCGCAGATGGGTGTCCCGGGGCGCAGAGAAGCCTGGGGGTGGACCCGTCGTCCGCGTGGCCGCCCCTCCGCGCTTCCACCCCGCGGCCGCCGAGGGGCGCTCAGGTTGCGCGGGTACCGATGCTGCCGCCAGCGCTGAGTCGCCGCCGACTCGCGGATCCCCCTTCGCGCCCTCGGACGAGAAACAAAGTACACCTTTGTCATCCACCGAGAGCGTGTGCGACGGCAGCACCTCGGCCGGCCGCCGCGTGCGGGGCCCGCGGGCGCGCCTGGCCGCCTTTGGGCTGCAGCCCTCTTCCCGCGTGGGCTTGGCGTGCCCCGGAGGAAGCCGGGCTGCAGGCCCGGCCGGCCTGACCTCCCTTCCACCCCGAGCACGCCACGCGGGGGGCCCGAACCGGCACGGGTTCCTGCCCGGACGCAGCGCTTCGCCCCGCCCTCGCCGTGGCCCGTGCACTTCGCTTTCTGGGCATTCGGCAGGGCGGGAAGCGGGCGAGCGGGGCCACCCCTCCTCCCCGGGCATGGATATGCGAGAATGGGCCCCAGGACTGGAGTGGCGGGGGTGGGCTTCAGCTCCGCCAAGCCGCCTTTGACTCATTCGCTGCACGCCCCACCGCCTTCCCTCCGAAGGCACGTCCCGGGACAGTTCTCGGATTCCCGCAGCCGCGCGCCAGTCCCGGCCCTAGCCCAGCACGCGGGGCCGAACTACAAGTCCCAGCAGGCCCCGCGCCGCGAGGGCCGGAGCGGGAGGCGTGGCTCGGCTCAGCGCCTGCGCAGTGCGGTCGCCCCAGCCTGCGAGTACCACACCCCCGGGACGGACAGAGGGGAGGCAGAAGCATCCGAAGCATTAAAGCATCCGCGGGAGCCCGAGGGGAGGAGAATGGAGTGACAGAGCAGCGCGCAGGGTGGGGGGTGGGGGGGAAACTGTTGAGGGAGGGGGGGAGGGGGGACACAGAGGGAGGAAGAAGCGGCGGCGGCGGCGGCTCCTCTTTGCAGAGGTGGAAACTCCGAGGGATAAGAGCAAAGAATAATGCGGTAGGCTAGGCGGGCTGCTCGCTCCCGGCTCCGGCAAGCAGCGGCAGCAGCAGCAGCGGCAGCACCGTCAGGCGCTGACAGCCCCGCCGGCCGGCTCCCTCGCTGACCGCCGACTGTCAATGGAGCTGGAAAACATCGTGGCCAACACGGTCTTGCTGAAAGCCAGGGAAGGTAAGAGGCAGGGAGCCGGGGTATCGGGCGGGTGCGGGATGCCCGCAGTGAGTTTGGTCGGGAGCAGGGCACCTCGGAGAGTGCTCGGCAAACGCTTCACGGTTCCTGCCCTTGTGCTCGGGGAACCTGGACTTGGGCAGAGAAGGGGAAACGTCACGTCGAGGTTGCAAGGATTAGGATGCTAAAACAGATTCCCTAGTTTCCAGCTCTAACCTTACCGTGCCGTGCCTTCTCGGCAGCTGTTGAAAGGTCAGTTGGAAAGGCGTTCATTCAGGAAGAGATGGGCAAACATGCAAATCAAACAGCTTTTCCGAGTTGGCCCGGGATGGTTCTGTGAGTGAATTCGTGTGTGTGTGTGTGTGTGTGTGTGGTGGGGGTGGGCTGAGTTGATATAGGTTATTGCTGGAAACCATCCGCTGGGAATGTTTCTTAGGGAAATCCCGTCGTGTGGAAGGAAGCCTTTTAAAGGCAAAGTAAGATGTTGAGGAATTAGCCTGTTCACATAACGAGAGGATGGTTGTGCAAATCATGTAGAAAAGAATACATGATTTCAGGGGTGGTTTTTTCCCCCATTGAGGAGGGAGAGAGATAAGTGGATTTTTTTTTGGTTTTGGCTTAATTAAGAAAAGAAAGGTAAGTGTGCCAGCGCTTAGATGTGTTTTGGATGCAAATCATTAGATTTTCTGCATTAGGTTGGCAGGAAATATCGTCTAAATGGAGTGGGTAAGAAGCTAAGTCGAGACTATAAACGCACTTTTTGACTCTTCCTTGAGATGGAGAGAGGGAAGGAGTGAGAGAGAAAGTGGCCCAGAAACTTAAGATGCTTAAAATGATTCCGTGCGGGAAGCATACATATTTAGGAACACCTGGAATTTATGTAACATTTCTTTTGCCAAGATTTGAGCTCTGGGTGCAGCTTTTTTATGAAAAGGGAAGTGGTTTTCCCTTTCATGGGAGGAGGCTTTATTTGACACCCAAGGTCGAATGCAGTCTCGGTAAGGTCTTGACTTCAGAAGAGTACAAGGCGAGCAGTCCACGAAAACGCCTTATTTACTTCTTAATATTTTTCATTCACACACTTTGATGAATGAAGGAAGACTTTGCTGGCCAGCAGTAAAACGGTTCATGTTGATCCAGCTGATTCCATCATCTTGTGGCACTGTACACGGGGTGTGAGTAGGTGATGCACAACTCAACAGCTCATGTAATTTCAGCTTCGTTTGTCTCCAAAGCAGCAGCCTAGAAGGTTTGCTTCGGAAACTCCAGCCGAGTTGGAAATATGCAGGTCTGTTCTTCCCATTGCCCAGCTTTGGTGTGAACAGACTTTTAACAAAGGCTGTTCCTGGTGACTTCAGTTCTAAAGCCCGAGTATTTTCTGTTTTCCTAACTCAAAATTTTTAGCAAATTGGACCAAGAGGCTCGTGGGCTGTCTCCTGAACAGGGCAGTGAGTCCTGGAGGGGGAAAAAGCGGAGAAAACAGCCCCCGGCTCACAGCCTTTGCAGCCGCCACCTAGTGGTGGAAAATGGTTGTTCACCTGAGGGCTCGTGGGCTGGGAAAATTTTCCCTCTCCATTCTGAAATTTTTTCCTGGGAAATCATTGGATGTGACGATACTGGAGGCTTTGCAAGTTTCACTGGTTTCTCCTGTTGCCCGGGGAATTCTGCTGCCTACATCTGCTGGTCTACACACTTATTTGCCTAGAGCTTGCTTTTTTTTTCCCCTTAACATTTGATTGCTTCTTTTAAATGTTTTGCTTGGAGTGGGCAGAGTATTATTAATTTTCTCCCCCAGTTTGGTCTCCCCAGATTTTTTCACTGAAATGAATGCACCGCTTGGTAATTTTGTCTGTCAGGTTAACAAATTGGTTTTTTTTAGAGCCTTGGAAAAGAGAGCTACAGTCTGGAGGCTTATATGGAATGACCGAATTACAGTGATTAAAAAGTTCTCAAGAATGTGCCTTTTACTTCCTTTTCCTTTTAAAGTCTTTTCAATTTCTCTTTGAGAGTTTGGTAGTCATCTCAGGGTGAGAAAATAGCTCCTGAAATTCCTTTGAAATGGAGGGGGCCTTCCCCATATAGAAACTGACACCTGAATGAGAAAAACTAATTACTTACGTGGAAATTTCATTTTGAAATCTGCATTTCTCCTCCTCTTTCTCTTTTATGTCTAAAGAGAATCCATGATTTTAAGTGCCTCCACTTTCTTCTCACTGGGTCTTTATTAAAGATTTGAGCACATATATTCTAATTACTGTAGAAGCTTTTAGAAATAAAAGCTGCTTATTTTTCTCTTCTCAATTCTTACATAGTTGAAGTCACTCTTTTCAATTAAATAATTCTCCTCGTAACCACATTACCCGCATATTCAGAAATGAAAGTTCCAGTCAGTATAATGAAAGCTCTATCATAAAATTTGTTGTATCTTTAAAAATCTGAATTGTTTACAATGTTTAAAACCACTTCTTCCTTGAAGATTCTTGTGAGTGGTTATAAATGAGAAATATGGTTTGTGAATGCAAAATTTAATTTAGTTCAGTTAACAAAATAGATTGTAAACAATTTAAAATGTGGCTTTCAAGTAAAAGTCACATTTGTCCCAAACAATAGAGAAACAGGCCTTGAAGAAAGACAGACACACTTTGCAAATGCTATAAATTTGTAGTTGTCTATGTTGGTGGGTAATTTGGGGGCCTATCTTTTGTTATTATTATGCATTCTCAAAGGCAGATGTCTTCTAAATTCATTGTAAGTTAAAATTCTTACCATAATAATACTTTTATAAAGTGGAAAAATGAGTACAGCAATAAGATAGAAAATCTGTAAGTGAATTAAAGTGGTTCATCATTAATAATTAGAAAACATTGGAAACAGCTTGCACCTTTGTGAATTTTTTGAAATAAGATGAAGATCTGGGTTCAAAATTTTAAACCACCCAAATGTATTTTGTTCTGGACTCAAGAAAGCATCAACTTGATCATTCTCAGGAACTTCAGATTACTCTCCTAAAAATGGGTGGTTAAGGATAAAAAAGAAAAGAAGTTGAGACTGAATTCATGCCAATTTATGGAAATGAGCCAAGTGATTAAGCATTTAATGAAAAGAAACCCAAGACTAATTCTATCTGTCTATGTATTTACATTTCAGAATCTCAGAAAATTGGCAAGCACACTAATGCTGAAATCATAGTAGTGAGAAAGCGTGTTTGCAGAGGGCCTTTTGTGTGTTTCCTTTTGATTTTATTGTTGCAGTAAAGGTTTTTGTCATGTTCTAGTGTTTTGCCTCACTTCTTTGAACGGTGGTGAGAAGAAATTTTGTAAGGTCCCACCCTTCCTTTCTTCCCAGGGCAGTAGTAGTCATATTTGATCAATAAAGAGGACAGAGGGAGTATCGATCACATTTTCCTGAGCGTGGTACTAGCAGGCACGACTATAGCAACTGAGAAGTCAGAAACGTCGTAATTTTTGCCCTTGGTCAGGATGTCGAAAATCAGAACGTGCAAGAACCTTTCACTCACATATCTCTGTAAATTTGTTGGCTTGGATCTTCCCAGTGATTAAGATTGGGGACCTGGAAACAGGTGAACAGGCTGGGAAGGGCAGGAGACAGACAGGAGGGGATGTGAATGCAGCCAGCCTGCTGGGACAGACTCAGCATTCCGGCAAGGCTGAAAGCCCTTCCCCCTTTTCCTTGCACCCCTAGTTCGTGATGACAAAACTGAGATATTGTTATTAGAACACTGGAATGTCTCTGAAGCCCGCAGCCGTTTTAACTGTTATCGGCAGGCGTACTTAATCCACCCCCGTGGCTGCTTCTGCCCTAAAGCTTCTCTGCACAGAAGAGCAGCAGTTTTGCATCCTGAGCTCGGGCAGCTCATCATGCGTTAAAGCTGCTGGGCCTATTAAGTACAATGCCATCATTAAACAAAACTGCCTTTTACTTTTTCTGAGTTTCTTTTCAGTACTGACAACTTGGATGTGGAGAAACCAAAAGCAAATGGTTTCAGAAGCCTTGCTTTCTTACAGAAAGGTTTCAAATGATGCTTTTAATTAATCTAGCTGCCGGTTTTTAAAACCATCAGATAAATGCCCTCAAGACTCTCATCTTTCAATAGCTTAGCTGCTTCTTGTCAGATTCTAAACTCCAAAAAGCTTGATTCTTCCACTCCCCAGACTAATCCTTGTTTAAATCATGTCTTCAGCAGCCATAACTCTTGTAGTGGCTTGCTAAATGATACCCTTTGGGTGTGGGCCGAAGACTTCAATAACATCTGAGTGAATTTCAGGAAAGAGCTCAGTGCAGGACCAAATTGACCTTTACCAAGGGCCATTCAGCCCAGACCTGGGAACTCACAGTCTTAATGGTTTCAGGACTTCGGTCAATATTTAAAGTTAATAATTTGTTGCCGGTATATTTGTGGCTCATGGTAAAGCATTATAATATCTTGACATTTTTGAAATAAACAAGTCTTACGGTTACAAAAATATATTACTACAATAGATCATACAACTCTAGGTGAAACTTGAGAAGATGATAAAACTGACTAAAAACAGGTGACGCATAGAAAAGGAAAGGGAATTTCTTCGGTCTTACAACCCCTAGCCCCCATACCTCACTTCAAAATAGAACAGTGAAGATAAAGGGTTTTAAGATGTGATTTTTAAATGATTAAAAATAGAGTATGTGGGCTTAAATAATAGGAATGATTTTTACTTTGAAACACATGCTGTTACATTTCAGTGGAAAATTTTATTTTAAAATATCCTAAATATTGAAATGATTTTAATCCATAAAGCTTCTTAAAATTTTATCTTTTGGGGATAAAGACAATATTGTTGCATTTAATACCATCCAGACAGTTGGGGGAAGCACCCCATTTGGTATAAATCACACTTACTTTTTTTTTTAAGCAAAAATTCTTTATTATCATCAAATATTCAAACAGTTATTCATGGTACCTTTTAAGGAGAAGGCAGTTCTGTCCTGTCGAGACTTTGCCCCCTCTCCCAGTTTCTTGTTTTGTGAAAACCATTTTTAAATTGTCTTTTGAAATTCTTACAAGGCTCAAATCATTCATTCATTCATTCATTCAGCCTTTGATTGTTGAAGGACCCTGTGGGAGGTGACATTTTGGGTATTAGCCTTGGAGAGGTGCAGCTGGAGGTGGGTAAAGAGATGGACATCATCATTAACTTCTTAGGCTTTTAACCTGATAAATCAGATTTGAGTAGAACCTGGTTTTTCCTCCAAGGAGCTGAAGCTGATTGTGGTATAACCTGCTTAGCTGGAAACTGTTGACTCTGCTGTGCCTAGAGCTTGGACACTAGCCTGTGGGACCAAAACATGACTTAAGGATAACTCAGAGGTCATATTTGAGGGATAGGCTGGAATCTGGAAGACAACTGCGAATTTTCCAAGACGGGTGTTTTTATGAAGGTCAGTTCCTACAAATGGAAACCACTTAAGACAATCGCAAGAGGTCCCTTTGGTTGGGGGTGAGAAGATCCAAGAAGAAACTGGTGTGCAGAGGTGTCTTCCAGGCAACACCTCAGTGGTCTTCCTGGGGCAGCCCCTGGGCGGAACCGATGGGCCACCATTCTGGAGGAAAGATGGTGGGGGCCGCTTTCCTTTGGATTTTTCTTGGGATTTCTTGGGCTTGAGCACGTCCCCTGGGAGACCTGTCACCTGGAATAACCTGAAAATGTTCAAGTGTCTGTCTAGTTCTCTGAATATGTGCCCTCCAACATGGTAGCTACTAGCTGCATGTGGCTGTTTAAATTAATTAAAGTGAGGGACGTAAGACTTGGAGCTCCCAGTGCAGGGGGCCCCTGGTTCGATTCTTGGTCCCGGAACTCGATTCTGTGTGCCAAAACTAAAGGGCCCGAGTGCTGCAACTAAGACCTGGCACAACCAAATAAATATTTTTAAAAATTAACTAAAGTGAACTATTCCATTCCGTAAGTGTGCCAGCCACGTTCAAGTGCTCAGCAGTCACCAGGGGCCAGTGGCTGCCCTGCTGGATGGTGCAGAAGGGGAGTACCTCCGGCTCTGCAGAAAGTTCCTGGGATGTAACTTCTAGGGTTCTACACACATTGAGTTAAATGAGGGTGAGAACCTCATAACTTCTGACATGAAAATTGGAAGAACATAAGGGAGGGGGCAGGGGGAAGGAGGCGAGAAACAGAGGAGGGGCTGGGGGATTGGAGATTAGGACTGAATCCTAATCAGAGAAAAACGCAGTTCAAGGACAATCATAAACATTGATGGCAGTAATAAGCCACTCATATTTCTCACCTTCCCCACCTTTTTTTGTATCTTTTTGGGAAATTGGCCTCGATTGAGCAACTGACTGTCCTGATTCAAATTAAGTGTGCATTACAGGCTTCCCAGCTGCCTGCCAATTCAGGAGACTTTTATATGAGTCGCAGGTTCGATCCCTGGGTTGGGAAGATCCCCTGGAGGAGGGCACGGCAACCCACTCCAGTATTCTTGCCTGGAGAATCCTATAGACAGAGGAGCCTGGCAGGCTACAATCCATAGGGTCACACAGAGTCAGACACGACTGAAGCAACTTAGCATCCATGCAGATACACATTATTAATNTCCCTGGGTTGGGAAGATCCCCTGGAGGAGGGCACGGCAACCCACTCCAGTATTCTTGCCTGGAGAATCCTATAGACAGAGGAGCCTGGCAGGCTACAATCCATAGGGTCACACAGAGTCAGACACGACTGAAGCAACTTAGCATCCATGCAGATACACATTATTAATTTTAAAAAAGTTATGTGTACAGTAAATCCACAGAAAGAAGAAGAAGAAGAAAAAAACCCGCTTTCTATTTACTTCAGAAAAGGTGGTCTAAAAGGAACAGGGCGATTGATAAAAACAATTTTAAGAGTTTCCATTTCTTTTGAACAGGACAGATTGCAAGATCATGGAGAAAGATGTCAAAAACACACTGTTCTTGTATCCACTTTAAAATGATTTCTTAAAAACTTTTCCTGTGAGATTTGAAACATTTTAACGACAACGCTGTTAGAACACACTTAGAAAGCAGCATGATTATTTGAAACAATAAAAGAGCTCACTGCTGATCTTGGGGTCAGAAGCAAAGAATAGCTATCTGAAGTTGTGCCAAAGAGTCAACTGGTAACCTCCTCCTGACAGAAGTCAGTAATAAATTAGGCTAATTTCCACGGGGCCTGTTTTGTCTCTAGGAATCTGTAGCCTGTGGAGTATCAGTATTTTTTTTTTTTTTAAGGCAGTGATGAAATAAACCTCAAAGGACAACTTCCGGGACCTGTGCAAAAAGTAAAAAACAGATGAATAGATACGAACATTCCTGGGTTGGGAAGCGGCCACAGAGGCCCATGGGGTGGCCGGGGCCTGGGCTGCCCCAAGGCTTCTCAGGGGTTTTCTTCATCTGTTCTCCACTTTCCAGAATAGAAATCACCCCTGCTTATCAGATGAGGAAAGTGAGATGGAAGAAAGGGACCCGCTTGTCCAAGGTTACTTGAAATGTGGACTTTTCTGGAGAAGCCCTCCAAAATCCTTTAACATTGCCAAAGAAATCTTTCCCTTCCCTTATAATCATATTAATATAAGCCCCAAACTCCCACAGAAACCAATACCCCCCAAACCAAACCCATTTCTGAGGGTGGTATGGTTTCTAAATGTAAATGCTCTGAGGTTGCTATTGTGGGCGAGAAAGAGTCTCTTAACAGATTTCCTGGGGAAAGGGGCAAAGAAAATGGGACTCTAACTGCCCTCCCAGACCCTGATTTCAGCGACATTGAGAGCAGTTGGAGGATGTAATTCCTACTAGGCTCTGAATGACTACCATAAGGTGAATCCTCACAGTCAGCGTTTCCATTTTAAAAGTAGAACTGTTGGGACTTCCCCAGTGGTCCAGCAGTTAAGACTCCATGCTTCCAAGGCAGGGAGCCTGAGTTTGATCCTTGGTCCAGGAAGATTCCAGATGCTTCAGGGCAACTCAGTCCGCGTGCCACAACTAATGAGCTGGTGAGCTGCAACTGAAAAGATCCTGCTCGTGGCCACGAAAATCCCACCTGCTGCAACTGAGACCTGGCACAGCCAAAGAAATAAAAGTGATGATTTAAGCAAAAAATAGAACTCTATCAACACAAATGAATCTGTGATTGGCAGGGGCGGGGGCAGGGAGGGGACAAATGACATACATGCCCTTGCGTGTGTGCACACGTGGCCGTGATTCTTTCTGCAGCTGCATCACCTGTGTTCTCCCACACCCTCATGCATACCTGCACACCCGAAGAGCAAGGCCAGTCAGCTTCTTGGCATTCTTGATCTTCCTGGCAGGGCTTGGGGAGAATCTTGAGTAGCCAAAGAATTGCCCCCGAGGGACAGGAGCTTAAAGGAGATGGACGGTAGTAGCCACACGTCAGTGGCGGTAGCCCTCTCCTTGGCAGGGCCGGGTGTGAGCGAGCACCCGGCGCATGCAGGTCACATCTGCCCCGAGCCCCGCTTCTTTTGGTGCCTGCTGCCCCTCGAGAGATCCTTGTCCCCAAGCACCTCTGTCTGATGGTGGCAACTCAGGTATATGCTCTGCTGCTGCTGCTGCTGCTGCTGTTGCTAAGTCGCTTCAGTCATGTCCGACTCTATGCGACCCCATCCTCTGTCCCTGGGATTCTCCAGGCAAGAATGCTGGAGTGGGTTGCCATTTCCTTCTCCAGGTATATGCTCAGGTCTCTGCAATGCTCTTTACTAATAAAAAAGTAGGGGGACTTCCCTGGTGGTCCAGTGGCTGGAACGCTGCACTCCCAGTGCAGGGGCCGCAGGTTCGATCCTTGGTCAGGGAACTAGAGCACAGGCGTCTCAACTAGAGAGGCCAGGTGCCCAACTAAAAACTCGGCACAGCCAAATAAATAAATGTTAAAAGGGGAAAAAGTAGGGGGCTGGGGAGGGGGAGACCTACTGGAGTGATTTCCCTGCCACATCATGGGGCACACCCCTTCTCCCTCCCAAAGAGAATGTGTGAAGCAGCCTTTTTCTCCAGAAAAGCTCTCTCAGGGTTAACCTTTTAGATATTTCATGGGTAACCATATGGGTATTTGCGTTTAGAAACCAGAACATGTGTGTGTGCACGCGTTTTGCATTAATTTAGCAACTTTTCAAGGCTCTTTGGGAGCTGAGAGTCTCTTGGGGGTTGCTGATGGAGAGGAGACAGCGGGATGTCACCAGCCCCCTAATGAGGGGACAGGAAGTCAAGCCTTTGATCTGCTCCTGCAGAGAAGGTGAAGCTCTGAATTTAACCTCTACAGGAAAGGAAATGGGGGGTGAAGGATAGAGTGACTCAGCTACAGGGTAGAGAAAACCCAGCCAGTGTAATTGGTCTGCATATCTGATAAAAGGCCTTATGAAACCTCATTTGAAATGGAATTCCATCTTGGCACGGGTCTTAACACACTTGTGAAATGGAAACAAGCTGGAGAAGGTCAACAAACGGGCCATGGAAAACAGCTCTCCCATGGCTTGTGCAGGAATGCGCTCTGCTCCATCAGACACTCAGGAAGAGCTCCTTGGGATGCTTAGATAACATCCCCTGAGAAGGAACCCCAGGCTCTAGAACAGTAGGGGGTTTTTGTTTAGTTGCTAAGTCATGTCTGACTCTTGAGACCCGGTGGACTGCATGTAGCCGGCCAAGCCCCTCTGTCCATAGGATTTCCCAGGCAAGAATACTGGAGTGGGTTGCCATTTTCTCCTCCAGGGGATCTTCCTGACCCAGGGATCAAGACTGTGTCTCCTGCATTGCAGGTGGATTCTTTACCACTGAGCCACCAGGGAAGCCCAAAATAGGCAGTTGGGTGCGGACAGAGAATTGGNGATTTCCCAGGCAAGAATACTGGAGTGGGTTGCCATTTTCTCCTCCAGGGGATCTTCCTGACCCAGGGATCAAGACTGTGTCTCCTGCATTGCAGGTGGATTCTTTACCACTGAGCCACCAGGGAAGCCCAAAATAGGCAGTTGGGTGCGGACAGAGAATTGGGCTACAGGCTTCATCCCATTTTTCTCAAGCTGAGTGCTGTTGTGTGTTGATGCTGCCAAGCCTACAGTCACAGATTAAGGAGGCTGTCAGTCAGATGAGTGTGTGCCTGCAACATAGGTGTCCAACTAACCTTGATCTGGGAATGACTGACTGATGCTATGTTTGGTATGTGGAGGAGGGGAAGAGCCAAGAAAATAAGATCCTCAAGAAGTGGCCTTGGGGGACTTCCCTGGTGGTCCAGGGGCTAAGACTCAGTTCTCAGTGCAGGGGGCTCAGGTTCCATCCCAGCTCCCATGCTGCAACTAAAGATCCTGCTTGTCACAACTAAAATAAGATCTTGCATGCTGCAACAAAGAAGGAAGAACCTGAGTGCTGCCGCTAAGACCTGAGCAACCAAATAAATATTAAAAGAAGTGGCCTTCGTGTTGCAGTAGATGGCAAATGAGGAAATGACTCAGCATGGTTAAGAAAGATTAAGTCAAGGTATAGGGCAAATTGGAAAATGTTTTCCAAATGTTTGTCTTAACTGTGAAAAATGTCTGGCAGACTTCCCCACCCCCTCCCCCAATTTGGAAGTGGTGTGTGTTACTTGTTTTGGAAGAAATAAATGTTTGCATTAGTCCAAACATTCGGGGCAAACAGTTCGCCCCAATCTGAAGGCTCTGTGTGGTTTGAAGATGCTTCACACTGATCGCACTCATACCTTTTTTGGCTAAATCGGAGGTAGCTTAGGACACGATCCTCACATGCTTTTCGCATCACTGCTAGAACAACGCTGAGCAAATGGAAAGAAAATAGGAAGCCAAACATTGCTCCTTCCAGGCCCTGGAATGGCTGATGACTGACCTGGTATTTGAAGGATAGAATTGTTATAGAAAAATGGCCTCTTTGCTCAGGGGCAAAGAGGCTGGATCCAATTAAGACAAGGAAAATGTATGCTCGCTCAGGGAAGAAAATGTCCAAACAGTCAATCCTGTAATCCTCTCTGCAGAGGAAGGGGCCTTCACGATGGGGCTTTATGGATGATGCCAAACCCTGTGCTATATAATAATTAGTAACCATTGCTTATTCTGCCACACACTCATTCCCCAAACCACTAACCATTGCTTGGGGTGGAATGCATTAGGCCTAGATATTTGCCCCAGATGTCTTCCCATCAGTAGTATCCAATTAGAGGGTTTTTAAAGTTAAAGCTTAATTTCTTATAACATAGAGCAGGATGCAAATTAAAGAAGGACAAACTCGATTTCCTCGACGTTTCCATGGGTGACTAAGGTGAGGGCTGGTCTTCCTTTTCCCTTCAGTTTACTATCAGGTGGCTGTTTTATACCCTAGTGTTTGGGCGGCTTACAAACGTTTCAGGAATGCCCGTGAGGGGGTCAAGCATTTGAGAGGCCTAATCAGAGAAGTGGACTTACGTCTGCTTATAATTTCATTCTCCCATGGTGGGCCTTTGCGTTCCAGTTGTCTGTGCTAAGCAGAGGGCTTGGGGGAAATCCCTGCGAGCAGAATTCCCAGTGGAGTAGCCCTAGGTTGGTTTCTGCATCTTCCCCAGTGTCATAAATTCAATAGTTAAGTCCCACTGTGTGTGGGGCCCCATGCTAGGCTCTGAGCAGGGGACAGGAAACAATGGAGTTTCCATTTCTTTTTAAATAAAGGTAGTTTTGTTTTAATTTTATTTATCTTTTTGGCCATACTGCATGACTTTGGGACTAGTTTTCCGACCAGGGATCGATCCAGCTCCCTCAGCAGTGAAAGCGTGGAGTCCTAACCACTGGACCACCAGGGGATTCCCCCCTTCTTTCTAATGGAATCATTTAGGAATTATACAATCCTTTGTACCCATGATTTCTCATTTACTCTGTACAGTCCTGTGAAGCGTGTTGTATTCTTTCCTGTATTATAGATGAAGAATCAAAGACTAAGAGAGGTAAATGCCTTTTCCTGGTGCAATCTGCTAGTTCCACAGCCCAGATCGCTTGCAAAACCCAGTCTCCACTCTGGTAGTCTTTCTGCTCCATCACAGCTGCTGCCCTCAGTAAGCTTACCAGCTAACAGGAGCATCAGTTCTAACATGTATGTAAAATAATCAGTGTGGCACCGTGACTCACAGTTCAGTATGAATCATTCTGCCTGATTTGAAGGCTTTCAGACATTTGCACAGACACTGTATGCTGTGTGTGTGTGCTTAGTTGTGCTGTCGTCTCTGACTCTATGACCCCGTGGACTATATTCAGTCAGGCTCCTCTGTCCATGGAATTTTCCAGGCAGGGATACTGGAGCAGGTTGCCATTTCCTGCTCCAGGGGATCTTCTCGACTCAGGGATGGAACCCGTGTCTCCTGCCTTGCAGGTGGGTTCTTTACCAGTGAGCTGCCTGGGAAGCTCCTGCACAGACGGTACTTGCTTGCTAAAGAAAATGCAAAGAACAACACAAAAAACATCAAGAAGAAAGTAAAAATCTCCCTCCTCCCATGTGCCCCCGCCACCTGACCCACCCCTGAGAGACAGTTACTGTCGGCATTAAGGTGGGCCTTTTCCCCGATCTCTGTGTATGCGCGTGTGAACATACAGATACATTTGACACCAATGGGATCTGGGTATACACGTGCTTCTGCAGCTGTTTTCAGTCAACAGTAAGTTGTAGTGCCTTCCCATATCTGTGTTTATAGTTTCCCATGAGACGGAAGGGTGTAAGGAAAAATTGTGAAAGACTCTGGAAACGGAGTGTCATCAATGGAATGCTGGGTGTTTTCTAACAGACCCTTAGGGGTTATCTGGTTGTAAAGGGGTCTGTGTCTTTGATTGTTTTGAAGTAGTTTAAATGATGTATTTAACCAAGACATTTACCATAAAAAAGGCACTGGAGAAGACCCTGATGCTGGGAAAGACTGAGGGCAGGAGGAGAAGGGGACGACAGAGGATGAGATGGTTGGATGGCATCACTGACTCAATGGACATGAGTTTGAGTAAACTCCGGGAAATAGTGACGGACAGGGAAGCCTGGCATTCTGCAGCCCATGGAGTCAAAGATTTGGACACGACTTAGCGACTGAACAACAAACAGTTTAAAGATGCTGAAGCTGAAACTCCAGTACTTTGGCCACCTCATGCGAAGAGCTGACTCATTGGAAAAGACCCTGATGCTGGGAGGGATTGGGGGCAGGAGGAGAAGGGGACGACAGGGGATGAGATGGCTGGATGGCATCACTGACTCGATGGATGTGAGTCTGGGTGAACTCCAGGAGTTGGTGATGGACAGGGAGGCCTGGCGTGCTGCGATTCATGGGGTCGCAAAGAGTCGGACACGACTGAGTGACTGGACTGGACTGACCTGAAATTTTCAACAATTGAGGTTTTCCAGGTTTTCAATATATTGTAAACTGTGGGACTAGTCTCCTCACTGGATAACATTGCACACTTAGACACTTAGTTGCCTAGCACGTTGGGTCTCTGTCTCATAGTGTCTCCCACCACCCCATTCTTCACCCCCCACTTTGGGAAGAATACTGATAATTTCTGAAATGGAGTTAAGTGACCCTAGGGATGTACAGAGCACATTTCCTTATGAGGAAGAAACATGATGCACATGAGGACATGTGATGCGACATTTTTGAAACCTTTAGAATTTAACGCCCCCGTGTGAGTGTTCAGTCATGTTTTCTACGGTATTCAAAGCCTCAGTTAGGGAAATAAGTTCGGGCAAAGACTGACTTGGCAACAACTTCGTAATTGCTCCTGGGTTTTGCATGTGTGAATCAGCAGGGAACACAGGCTCAGATAAGGGCCCATATTTCTTTTACTCTTTATTTCTTGGCCTCACTGCGAGGCTTGTGGGATCTTGGTACTCCAACCAGAGATCATACCCGGGCCCCTGGCAGTGGAATTGAGGAGTCCTAACGTGAGTCTGAGTGGACTCCGGGAGTTGGTGATGGACAGGGAGGCCTGGCGTGCTGCGATTCATGGGGTCGCAAAGAGTCGGACACGACTGAGCGACTGAACTGAACTGAACTGAACCACTGGTCTGCCAGGGAATTCTCATGTATTTCTCTCCTTGGCTCATCACCACCAGCCAGATTTGGCAGCCTTTATTATTGTTATCTCCGGTTGAGAAAAAGCAAGCTCAGAAAGGTGATGTGATCTTCCAAAGTCACACAGCAGGCACCCACTCCTCCCCATGCATCCTGGTGCTAGCTCACTGCATCTTTCCCCATCTTTAAGGACTTCCATGTTTGTTATATGTTGAGTGACTCTAGGGAGGCATCTGAACTTGAGGTTCAGAGTTCGTTGTTCAGAGGAAGTAGATTTATAACTGTATTTTTGGGAAGGGCGGGCACCATTTCCTAATTCTTTCAAAGGTGCTGCTGTTGGGTGCACATATTGTCCTTTGCCTCCTGTCACTTAGCTGGTAGGGCTTTCTCTGTGGACTCCTGCAGGTTCTGCCCTTGGTAACTGCTGTGACTGCAGGTTTGCATATGGTTTACCTGGGTGAGGGTTCTGTGGGTCCCACCTTGAGACTCCAGGGCGCAAATAAAAACAGTACAAAAGAGAGCAAGTCCTGGCCCTGCCCACCCTTGTGTATCTCCTGAGATAAGCTTGGCTCCAGAGCAAAGTTCAAGCCCTGGGTCCTCAGTATTTTTGTAGCAGTGGGAGGAGTCAGTTCAGGTCAGTTCACTCGCTCAGTCGTGTCCAACTCTTTGCGACCCCGTGAATCGCAGCACGCCAGGCCTCCCTGTTCATCACCATCTCCCGGAGTTCACTCAGACTCACATTCATCGAGTCTGTGATGCCATCCAGCCATCTCATCCTTGGTCGTCCTCTTCTCCTCCTGCCCTCAATCCCTCCCAGCATCAGAGTCTTTTCCAATGAGTCAACTCTTCTCATGAGGTGGCCAAAGTACTGGAGTTTCAGCTTTAGCATCATTCCTTCCAAAGAAATCTCAGGGTGGATCTCCTTCAGAATGGACTGGTTGGATCTCCTTGCAGTCCAAGGGACTCTCAAGAGTCTTCTCCAACACCACAGTTCAAACGCATCAATTCTTCGGCGCTCAGCCTTCTTCACAGTCCAACTCTCACATCCATACATGACCACAGGAAAAACCATAGCCTTGACTAGACGGACCTTAGTTGGCAAAGTTACGTCTCTGCTTTTGAATATGCTATCTAGGTTTGTCATAACTTTCATTCCAAGGAGTAAGCGTCTTCTAATTTCATGGCTGCAGTCACCATCTGCGGTGATTTTGGAGCCCCCAAAACTAAAATCTGACACTGTTTCTCCACTGTTTCCCCATCTATTTCCCATGAAGTGATGGGACCAGATGCCGTGATCTTTGTTTTCTGAATGTTGAGCTTTAAGCCAACTTTTTCACTCTCCTCTTTCACTTTCATCAAGAGGCTTTTTAGCTCCTCTTCACTTTCTGCCATAAGGGTGGTGTCATCTGCATATCTGAGGTGATTGATATTTCTCCCGGCAATCTTGATTCCAGCTTGTGTTTCTTCCAGTCCAGCGTTTCTCATGATGTACTCTGCATATAAGTTAAGTAAGCAGGGTGATGTACTCCTTTTCCTATTTGGAACCAGTCTGTTGTTCCATGTGCAGTTCTAACTGTTGCTTCCTGACCTACATACAGATTTCTCAAGAGGCAGGTTAGGTGGTCTGGTATTCCCATCTCTTTCAGAATTTTCCACAGTTTATTGTGATCCACACAGTCAAAGGCTTTGGCATAGTCAATAAAGCAGAAATAGATGTTTTTCTGGAACTCTCTTGCTTTTTCCATGATCCAGTGGATGTTAGCAATTTGATCTCTGGTTCCTCTGCCTTTTCTAAAACCAGCTTGAACATAAGGGAGTTCACAGTTCATGTACTGCTGAAGCCTGGCTTGGAGAATTTTGAGCATTACTTTACTAGCATGTGAGATGAGTGCGACTGTGCGGTAGTTGGAGCATTCTTTTGCATTGGCTTTCTTTGGAATTGGAATGAAAACTGACCTTTTCCAGTCCTGTGGCCACTGCTGAGTTTTCCAAATTTGCTGGCATATTGAGTGCAGCACTTTCACAGCATCATCTTTCAGGATTTGAAATAGCTCAACTGGAATTCCATCACCTCCACTAGCTTTGTTCGTAGTGATGCTTTCTAAGGCCCACTTGACTTCACATTCCAAGATGTCTGGCTCTAGATTAGTGATCACATCCTCACGATTATCTGGGTCATGAAGATCTTTTTTGTACAGTTTTTCCGTGTATTCTTGCCACCTGTTCTTAACATCTTCTGCTGGAGAGAGTGGCATTTTCTTCCCGGAAGTATTTGTGGATATATTGGCTCATCTGCCTCGGGGCTCATCGCGCCTGCAAGCCGCAGGGGAAGGAGAAAGGCAGTCCCTTAATTGCATGATGTCTTCGCAGGGCCGTGGGCTCCCTGTCATCTGCAGGAAGGAGCTCCGCCACCAGAGCCCGCTCCTCCCTTCCCCAGAGAAAGGGCCTCACGACCAAAGGAAGCCCTGTGGGCACCCAGGGCAGGGCCAGCGTGGAAGCAGCCTTCAGAGTAGGACCCGAGGGTGCTCCTCCATGGCACTTGGACTCTTAATACTGATTCCCAGGCGGCATGAACTCCCCAGGGCCACTTACGGCTGCGAAGGACCACAACATGGGTGGCTTAGAACCGCAGAAGTTTATTGTCTCACAGTCCTGGAGGCCAAAATCAAGTTGTGGGCAGGCCACGCGCCCTCGGAAGGTGCTGGGGAAAGATATTTTCCAGACCTCGCTTCTGGTAGCCTCCAGCGTTCCTAAGCTTGTAGATGACGGTCTTTCTCTGACTGTGTCTCTTCAGGCGGTTTTCACTCTGTACTTGTCTGTCTCTGGGTCCAAACATCTCCCTTCTATAAGGATACCAGCCTTACTTTTTTTTTTTTAACACGCTGATTATATATTTTTAAAATTTTTATTGACATCAGTTTTACTAGATTGAGGGCCGCCCTAGTGATCTCATTTTAACTTAATTACCTCTATAAAGGCCCTGTTTCCAAAAGGGTCACATTCTGAGGGTTATGGCTTCCACATATCTTTTTTGGGAGAAGAGGGGAGCAGACACAATGCAACCCATAACATCAAGGTCTGCCCACGATATTCTGAATCAGAAACTCATGGGAGGCACCTGAGAAGCTGTATTTTCGAAACTCCCGAGGATCAGCCAGGTGTGAGGACCACCACCCTGATGGGCCTGAGAGCCTGTAATACAAAGTGAAGTAAGTCAGAAAGAGAAAACAAATATTGTATATTAATGCACGTATATGGAATCCGGAGAAAGGGTACAGATGAACCTAGTTCCAGGACAGGAATAGAGACCAGACAGAGAGAACAGAGGTGCAGACAAAGGCAGGGAAGGGGAGGGTGGGATGAATTGGGAGACTGGGATTGACATATATACAGTATCATGTGTAAAATTTAGGGCAATAAAGCGCAGGCAGCTCAGCTCAGTGCTCTGTGATGACCTAGATGGGAGGGACTTCCAGGAGGGAGTGAAGTCCCTCAGTCATGTCCGACTCTTTGTGACCCCATGGACAGTAGCCTGCACCAGGCTCCTCCGTCCATGGGATTTTCTAGGCAAGAGTACTGCAGTGGGTTGCCATTTCCTTCTCCAGGGAATCTTCCTGACTCAGGGATCGACCCCAGGTCTCCCGCATTGTAGACAGATGCTTTANTTTGTGACCCCATGGACAGTAGCCTGCACCAGGCTCCTCCGTCCATGGGATTTTCTAGGCAAGAGTACTGCAGTGGGTTGCCATTTCCTTCTCCAGGGAATCTTCCTGACTCAGGGATCGACCCCAGGTCTCCCGCATTGTAGACAGATGCTTTACCATCTGAGCCACCATATATGTATACACATGGCTGATTCACTTAGTTGTACAGCAGAAACTAACATAACAATGTAAACAATTATACTTCAGTAAAAAATAATAAAAAAGTAAAAGTTTTCTGACTCTCTTTGGAGATGATTTTGGAGACTCAGCTCCAATCTGGCTCCCTAGATAGGACCCTCTGCTGCTTCTCTCACAGTAGGTTTCTCCCCTCTGCTCACATCTTTTAGTTTTGGGGAACTCATACCCTCTGTCAAGCTGGATTTTAAAAATATATATATTAGGTAGGCTTTTTGCTTCACCCACTCCTTGAGCGAAACTCCTTGAGGGCAAGGACAAGGGATTTTTCTCTCCTTGTATCTCTCTGGCCTCACCAAATGTTAATGGTCAACTGAAGTCTGCTGTTGACCAACTGCGGTGCTGACCCACCAAGTCCTGGTTCTGCTTTGGCAGCATCGGTTAATAGAATCAGTGGGCTGCCCTGCTGAGCGGGCCCTTCAGATGCTGAAACACAGCTGGGATGCCCGCTGTAGAACTGGCATCAGAACGTCAGTCTCTAGAGTCCCAGGTCTCTGCTCTCCTTGTGAGTCACATTCAGGTAACTGACACGTTCAACCAGGGGTCAGAAACTTCTAGCACATGGGGCTGCCGTGTTGCTTGTACCTGGCACAGCTCGGGGAAAGGCCGTTTCATAAATTCCTAGAGGCGGCATTGAGACATACACTTTTTTGCTCTTCAAGGTAATGTGGTATCTTCCCTTGCTGTTAAGTGTATCACGTCAAGATGTGCCATTTCTAGTGAAAGCACAATTGAGGCTTCTAGTGAAAAGGTTTCCCAAATAGCGCTAATGGTAAAGAACCTGGCCAGCAATGCAGGAGACGAAAGAGTCGTGGGTTCGATCCTTGGGTTGGGAAGATCCCCTGGAGGAGGGCATGGCAACCCACTCCAGTATTCTTGTTTGGAGAATCCCATGGATAGAGGAGCCTGGCGGGCTACGGTCTGTGGGGTCGCAATGAGTTGGACATAATCAGAGGACTTAGCACACAGTGAAGAGGTTGAAGAGAAGGGAGAATGTGCCACCGACCCACTGGCTGTGTGAGCTTAGACTCACTGCTTGACCTCTCTGAGCCAAACTTTCCTCAGCTGTTTAAATACACACCTTAGCCTACATGAATTCCTGAGCTCTTTTCATCATTCAAATGTTGAGAATTTGCTGGTGCATAGTCCACTGATAACAATTCATCTGTGGTTACTTCATAATAAGATTTGATGTTAATTTGAAGAGCAGGCATTACACATTAAAATGAAAATTACCCTAAGGAAAGAATTGGAGCTGGGAGGAGTTATGTGTGTAATAGAAACAAACAGGAAAAAAAAAAAAAAAAAACCCAAACCCCTAAATCCGTTGCTGCTAATTTAACTGAAGACTGCAATCTAAGAAAGGCAAATGCATGATTCTAGTACTTTCTTTAGTGGATTATAGAAAGGAAAATTAAATCAAAAGTAAAAAATAAACAGTTTGATTGTTCTGCACTGTATTATCTTCCTGGAAGATTATCTTCCTGTAACAGTCTTCCTGGAAAATTTAAAAAGAGACAGTGCTCTGTCTGGTCAAAAAAAAAAAAAAACCCAATAAGGAAATAGTGTTGAGAAAATGTAGGTTTTCCATCTAGGCATGAGTGATGTGAAGATTTTCATGTGGACTTGGCGACAGCCCTCAGGGAGTCAGAGAGAGGTTCACTGGCATTGCCTGCTTTTCGGGACTCTCGTTGGGGACTGTTGTCACCCACAGGGAAATAGGTTAGAGATGGGAATCGGAGCTGCCAGGCACTCTTGTTGGTTTCCTGGCAAATCCGGACCCGCTTCTTTATTCCCCTGCAGCATCCTGTCTAGACATCTGCCTTAGCTTGGCTGATGACACAGATTTCATAGACGAGTGTGATGTTGAGAGGGCTGGTGGTCCTCTTCTGTGTAAGGTTCCTACAGCTGCAATCAGTACAAGGTGGAGACTGGTAATTTGGTTTCTGTCTTTGCTTTGTTGATAGTTCATCTGAGGTCACAAAGCTAATAACGTAGCCTTTCTGTATCTTGATCATCACGTGGGGATAATGCCCTAAAGATTACAGAGACCAAAGAAAGAATATAAATAGAATACAAAGTTCAGATGCAGACCCAAGTATATGCAAACATTTACTATATAATAAAGGATGCATTCAAATCAATGGGAAAAGAACAGCTTACTCAGGAAACGGTGTTGAGATAACTAGCTAACCAGTCATTGGGGAAGGCATGTTAGATGCCAGCAAGACTGGTATTTCCCTCCCCAATCTGATTTAAAAATAATCCTAAGGAATGACCCCATTGGCCTGCTTTCTGTCAGTGGATCGCTCTGGAACAATTAACGTTAATCACAGGCATCAGTTCTTAGACTCTTAGGTTGCCGGCCACTGAGTTAAAGTCCTAAAAACATGGTGGCTCCAAGAGGATGGAGGTTATTAGTGGGGAGGTCACTTCTAGGGTGAATAAAAAAGATACTGATCAGATAGGTGGTATGTAGGGATTCACTCTACAAGAAAATAGTCTCAATCTCATTAGTAAGCAGAATCTTATATATATGCAAATATTCAAAAGCGGAGACATTACTTTGCCAACAAAGGTCCGTCTAGTCAAGGCTATGGTTTTTCCAATGGTCATGTATGGATGTGAAAGTTGGACTGTGAAGAAAGCTGAGCGCCGAAGAATTGATGCTTTTGAACTGTGGTGTTGGAGAAGACTCTTGAGAGTCCCTTGGACTATAAGGAGATCCAGCCAGTCCATTCTAAAGGAGATCAGTCCTGGGTGTTCTTTGGAAGGACTGATGGTAAAGCTGAAACTCCAGTACTTTGGCCACTTCATGCTAAGAGTTGACTGGTTGGAAAAGACTCTGATGCTGGGAGGGATTGGGGGCAGGAGGAAAAGGGGACGACCGAGGATGAGATGGCTGGATGGCATCACCGACTCGATGGACAAGAGTTTGGGTGAACTCCGGGAGTTGGTGATGGACAGGGAGGCCTGGCGTGCTGTGATTCATGGTGTCTCAAAGAGTTGGACATGACTGAGTGACTGAACTGAACTGAATCTTAGCTTGGCAACAATTTTAAGCTTTGATAATACCTCTTTAAGGAAATGTAGGTAAATAAGTTCTTTCAAACATGATACTTCCACTACTGATAGGAGTGTAACTTAATAAGTCTTTCTTAAGGACAGCTTGGGATACATACCTATATAAATTGTGTAACCCTTGGCCTTGAAATTCTATTTCTAAATTATTTTCTTAGGGACTTCCCTGGCAGTCCAGTGGTTGGGACAATCCAGTGGTTAAGGCTCTGTGCTTCCAATGGAGGGGGTGCAGATTCAGTCCCTGGTTGGGGAACTAAGATTCTGCATGCCACGTGGCATAGAAAGTTATTTTCTTCAGAAGAAGGAAAAATCAATGTACAAGTGCTATGCAGGTGGTCATTCAATAGAGGGTGTTTATAATAGAAATTGGAAATGATTTCAGTGACCTTTAGTAGAGGCTTGATGAAATGAATTTTGGTGTATTCAAAAAGTGGACACATGAACCTGAAGAAATTATGGAGATTTATTCTTACTGACACAGTGAGATGATCATAACACAGTGAATGGAAGTTAGGAAAACCTGGATTTTGTATAGTGAGTGTTCATTATATTTAGAAAAATAAAGGCATTTCCATTTGGGGGTGGGGAATGACAATTTGTGCCTTGTAAGGCCATTTGTTGGGAACATGAGAAATAAAATCCATAAACATGCCAGGCCCTCTGGCTCTCACCAAGGGTTGTCCTTCTTAGCATTTCACCATGGTAGTCATAAGATTATTCTACTTGCCCAAATGATTCTAGAACTTTCCCCTTTTGGACTCATCTGCTGGCTGACTGACTAGCTTGATCGAATCTTTGAATAAATGCCTTAGTGCATCTAGTATCCTTTTTTTAACTCTGCTGGGTGGAGAAACATCTTTGTCTTTCAAATGTGAATTTGATTTTTTGGGAAAAGCTTACCTTTTATAGTTGGGTTTGGTATGTAAGGCAAGCAGCCCCTCTGGTAGGAATTTTGGCGGTGGGGCATAGGAGGCAAGAGTGGGGAACGGGAACTCTTCTCAGTACCCTGGGCAGGCTTCTTGTCGCTATCGTTCAGTCTCAAGTCATGTCCGACTCTTTGCAACCCCAAGGACTGCAGCACGCCAGGCTTCCCTGTCCTCCACCATCTCCCTGAGTTTGCTCAAACTCGTGTCCTTTGAGTCAGTGATGCCATCCAACCATCTCATCCTCTGTCGTCCCCTTCTCCTCCTGCCTTCCATCTTTCCCAGCATCAGGGTCTTTTCCAATGAGTCAGCTCTTCGCATCAGGTGGCCCAAGTATTGGAGCTTTAGCTTCAGCGTCAGTCCTTCCAATGAGTATTCAGGGTTGATTTCCTTTTCCTTCCAGGGCACTTGCTTTGTTTGGCTGTGTTCTTTGGGACATGTGGGTGCTGTATGTTTCCTTCAACAGCAACCACTGCCGTTCGGTTAATTTATCCTCATGTGGCAGTGTGCGGTGGGATGTGAGGGGGGGTGAGCCCTTGGATTCTTGTGTGACAAGCTGGGGAATTGATAAAGAGACACTGTGACTCTCTGGAATCTCGTAACCAGGGATGTGCGCCCAGGACTGAGTCCTGTCAGCTTTATCTAGTGAACCAATGAACAGCTAATGAGTAGGAATACTCTGGGATGCACACAGTTGGAGTCAGTTTCACTGGTATGATTCTAGCACCTCCTAGGTACGTAAGGCCAGGTGAGGTGCTTTAAGAATGTAAAGATGAAAGAGACAGCTTTCCACTTCAAGAAGCTCTAGGATAGTTGGGGAAGGACAGGTATGTGACCAGCCACATTACAAGGTAGAACATAAGTACAAAGTTGGTCTTGATGGAGACATTCAGTAAAGGCTTCACTGAGAGTTGGTGTTTGGGCTAGACCATGGAGGTTGGTGGTTGACAGTGTGAAGCCATCATTTACAGAGCCCCGGCTGGATGCCAGGTGCTGTAAAGGAAGTGGGCTTCTCTAGTTGCTCAGCGGTAAATAATCCACCTACCATGCAGAAGGCATGGGTTCCATCCCTAGATCAAGAGGATCCCCTGGAGAAGGAAATGGTGAACCACTCCAATATTCTTACTTGGAGAATCTCATGGACAGAGGAGCCCGGTGGGTTGCAGTCCATGGAGTCGCAAAGAGTCAGACATTTAGCCTGACTCTGTGAGTTCAGTTCAGTTGAGTTGCTCAGTCATGTCTGACTCTTTGCAACCCCATGGACTGCAGCACGCCAGGCCTCCCTGTCCATCACCAACTCCCAGAGTTTACTCAAACTCATGTCCACTGAGTTGGTGATGCCATCCAACCATCTCATCTTCTGTTGTCCCCTTCTCCCGCCTTCAATCTTTCCCAGCATCAGGGTCTTTTCCAGTGAGTCAGTTCTTCACATCAGGTAGCCAATTTATTGGCGTTTCAACTTCAACATCAGTCCTTCCAATGCATATTCAGGACTGATTTCCTTTGGGATAGTCTGGTTGGATCTTCATGGACCATAGTCTTGTCTAACTCAATGAAACTGTGAGCCGTGCCATGTAGGGCCATCCAAGACGGGCAGGCCATGGTGGAGAGGTCTGACAAAATGTGATCCACTGGAGAAGGGAATGGCAAACCATTTCAGTATTCTTGCCTTGGGAACCCCATGAACAGTATGAAAAAGCAAAAAAATAGGACACTGAAAGATGAACTCCCTAGGTTGGTAGGTGCCCAATATGCTACTGGAGATCAGTTGAGAAATAACTCCAGAAAGAATGAAGAGTCGGCGCCAAAGCAAAAACAATACCCAGTTGTGGACGTGACTGGTGATGGAAGCAAGGCTCTGTGAAGGGGGCTTTAAAAAATTGTTTTTTTTTTTTAATGACTTTAACGTTTTATTTATTTATTTTTATTTTTTGGCTGTATTGTGACCAAGGATTGAACCTGTGCCCCCTGCAGTGGAAGCATGGAGTCTTAACTGCTAGACCACTAGGAAAGTCCCTGGTGGGGGGCTTTATAGAGATATAGTTTTCAATCCAGTGAGTTAAGTGTCATTGTCAATTACACATGGCAAATTGACACAAAGGCTACTGTACTTGTCTAGAGTCCTGCAGCTGGTAAGTGTTGGAACTTGGATCTGACCCCAAAGCCAGTGTTGTGGGAAGAATTCCACCTAATGAGGTTACAGGGTGGAGCGTGGTGGAGACGGAGGTTCCTGGCAGTGGGGAGGCTTGAGCCAAATGGTGGTGACGGGGCGGGGAGCGGGGAGTGGCACGGGGTGGTGGTTTGCCTGGTGTCTGGACCAGTTGCAGGGCAGCAGCAGGCAGAAAGGCTGGAAGAGTGGACAGTCACATAGGGAGTGGGGAGGTCTCCGAATGCCAGGCTGAGAGGTCGAGAGTTAAAGTTTTAGGCAAAATGGTGTCACTGAGTTCTTAAGCAGAGGAGGCTGGTACTAGCCGAGCTGGAAGAAGCTGGATCTGGCAGCAGAGGCTCTGATGCCAAATGCCCAGTGGTTCTGAGAAGCATTGCAAGATCTTTGCAAAAGAAGGGATGGAGTGGGTAGGCGTGGCCTTGGAGGCTGAACCTATAGAACTCGGCCCCTAATGGGATATGGACGTATGTGAACAATGCTATTGAGTTTGAACCCAGACAGCATTGCAGAGCAATGGGAAAATGTTGCTGGTTCTAGGAAAAGATGCAGGTATGGTTTGGGCCTCACTGAGTGGAGGAATGGCCAGCCTAGAAGGTTGTAGGGGCCCCCCCAGGCCAGAGGGGAGTTTGGGTGAGGTGGCAGCAAGCCGCAGCTTTGAAGAAACACAGGAGCAGATGGCTGTGTTGTTTTTCCCTGCCCAGCACCCATTTCCTCTTCTGGTGGTAACAGCACATCCATTTTTCTTGGGGGACCACTCCTTCCTCATTCAGTTCATGATGTTGGGTGGTAGTGACTTCTCATTGGCTCTGTCAGTGAGCAAGTGACCCAACCCTGGCCAATCAGAGCAATGCTTCTCTCTTTATCCTCAGGGACCAGAGATGAGGATGTGATTCATGGTCCAGAAAGGGCTGCTCTTCTGTAGCTGGGGTTGCTAAGCCAGCGGAAGGGAAGCTTGAAGCTGCTGGTGGCTATTGCCTATCCTGCTTGAGAATAAAGGCAGCATGAGAGAGAGGGACAGAGAGAGTTGGAGAGAAAGAGAGGGCGGGAAAGAGAGACAGGGGAAGGCGGGGAGAGAGAGAGACAGGGCGAGAGAGAGACAGGCGAGAAAGAGAGAGAGAGAGAGAGAGAGAGAGAGAGAGAGAGAGAGAGAGATTAATTCCTTATGTCATTTATATGATGCTGGTCTCCAGCCATCCTGGGAGCCAGTTGTATCCCCATGGGCTTCCTGCTGGGGAGACCCGTGACTTGACATTAACAATCAAAGGGTCCTGACTCCCTCAGGGTTAGAAGTCATGTCTTTAGGGGATATGTAGCCCTAGAAGGCAGGCCCAGAGGGCATCGATCAGGAGGATCCTCTGAGTCCAGGAAGGCTGGCTAAACGTTTGTCTCAGGCTTTGCCTGAGCACAGGGGCAGGTGCACTTGATATTTGCTACAAACAATACAGTCTCCAACCTGGCTGCCCTTGTGGAACTTCAGTTGTAGGAAAAAAAAAAAAAAATCAGGAAACAAGTAAACAAACATACTGGTCACCATGGAAATGTAAACCCAAGGTGTTCAGGAACAATAGCCGTGTGTGAGCCCAGAAGTGGATTTGTCTACGCCGACATTGGTTTGATCCCAAAATCTGTTTCCTTGTGGGAGCCTGGATATGTCCATAAACTCATTATATAGCCACTCGCCCCGGAGAGGATAACACCTCTGATAAGCCTTTGTTTCATCGTCATTAAAATAGCTATAAACTTAATATGTGTTATGTCTTCCAGGGCCCTCCTCACAACTGCCTTTTGAGGTCGATACTGTTTTTAATTGCAGTTCCACAGCTGAGGCTCAGAGAATTTCCTTAACTTGTCCAAGGTCACAGTTATTAATGGAAAAGCTGGGATTTGAACCCAGGCCCCAGGGTCTGTTCCCTTTCTATCCCTGTGTTCCACTATCTCATGTTGGTGTTGAAAAAATAACTGATAAAATTATGTTTTATTCCCTTGAGCCCCCATGAGGTAGGTAGCTGGTGGTTGTTTAGTTGTTCAGTTGTGTCTGACTTTTTGAGATGCCATGGACTGCAGCATGCCAGGCTTCCCTGTCCTTCACCATCTCCCGGGGTTTGCTCAAACTCATGTCCATTGAGTTGGTGATGCCATCCAACCATCTCATCCTCCGCCACTCCCTTCTCCTCCTGCCCTCAATCTTTCCCAGCATTAGGGTCTTTTCCAATGAGTTGGCTCTTTGCATCAGGTGGCCAAAGTATTGGACCTTCAGCTTTAGCGTCGGTCCTTCCAATGAATATTCAGAGTTGATCTCCCCATTTTATAAATGAGGAAACTGAGGTACAGAGGATTTAGGAATCCTAGTCAAGTCCCATAGTCAGTGGGAGGCAGAAATATATTTTGAGGTAGTTTTTTTTTTTTCCCAGATGGATTTGAAATGCTGCTGTGTGTTGAATTTGATCTAGAAACCCAGGTTGGGTGAGAACTGTTTTCTAAATCTGGCTTTCATCGACTGATATTCTTCATGTGTAGATTTATATTAAAGAAATAAATCAGGAGAACGAACATTGTGGACAGAGAATAATAGTGACTTGGTTTGTCTAGTATGGTTGGGAATTTTTTTTTTTCCCAGATGGATTTGAAATGCTGCTGTGTGTTGAATTTGATCTAGAAACCCAGGTTGGGTGAGAACTGTTTTCTAAATCTGGCTTTCATCGACTGATATTCTTCATGTGTAGATTTATATTAAAGAAATAAATCAGGAGAACGAACATTGTGGACAGAGAATAATAGTGACTTGGTTTGTCTAGTATGGTTGGGAAACCATGTCCTGAGATTCACTAATGTGTAACTAACTGGAAAATGGTAAAGCAAAAGAGTAAGTTTTAAAAACAAAATCACGCCGTTCCATCTGTGTAAATTAGGTCCTCCGTGAAGTGAAAACCCAATGTACTACTGTTTGTGGGCTGACTGGACGTGTTACAAATGCTGTGGAGTGGGAGTATGTGACAGGTTTTTCTTTTTTCCATTGAGCACCCATTTATAAGACACACCCAGGCTGCTTAAACTCCCCCAAACTCGTGAATTGGTTCCATACCAAAAAGCATGAATCATTTTAATAAGAAGGTGCAAGGACATCTGCTTGAGTAATTTCTGAAGCTTTTTTTTTTCCTTTTTGAAAATGTATTATATTTAGGATTTACTGTTAGAAATAAAAGTGGATTCGGGGAGGCCAAGGCCGGTGCCTGTGTATTGCTCTTTGTCATGCATCTGTATACAGAAGGTGCTCAATAAATACTTTGGGGATGAATTATGAACCCAGGAGCACCCAGGAAACTCCTGGAGCTTGGCCAAAGGCTGATGGACGGTTTCTATGCTTCCAGAGATTCTATTAGAACTGTGCTCTTGTTACCTGCATTTCACAGATGAGGCAATTGCAGCTGAAAGAGAATAAGTAACTTGTCAGTATCCTGTGTCTTCTCGGTGGTTTAAACCAGGCAAGTGAAGATGATGCTAGAATGTGCTTTTCTTCTCTCTGGGGTCTTGGGCCCACCCTGCTGCTTTGAGTTTGGGAAGGAAGGTATAGGCCTTTGTTTTGTAGGATTATTTATTTGAGTTGCTGGTTTTTTTCCCTTCACGGGGGCCTGCAGACTAGTTCAGGGCTTTATGTTCGGTATATCTTGTATATTTTTACTGGGAAAAGGCTGCTGCCCATCATACCTCTTACAGATCTGTTTCAGCGAAACCGGCTGTAGAGTGAATTTCTTCTGTAAAGTGAATGTGATTAGACTGAATGACTCTAGAGTGAACCCTAGCTCCTGATTGTTTCCTTCCTAAAAAATAAGATCGTTCCCAGAAAGTGTCCCAGGAGGCCAGAGCTTCCAGGGAAGCCGGGTTTTGAGGAGTGGGGGTTTGGGGTCTGCCTTTGCCCGTGCCATCCCCCCTGCCTGGGTGCCCCATGCCCCTTGCCATCTCTCCATGGGTACTGCTGTCTGTGTTGTGTTCTTTGGTGCAGATGGTGGCAGTGCCCAGTGGTATTGGGGTGCAGGCTGTAGCAGAGGCTATTTATCATTTAGTCCAGGGGTTGCAGACTGTTCAGCCCACACACTATTTTTTAAAAATATGTTTATTTTATTTCTCTATTTGGCTGTGCTGGGTCTCTTAGTGGTGGCACGCAGGATCTTTAGTTGAGCCATGCGAACTCTTAGTTGCTGCTTGTGAGATCTAGTTCCTTGACCAGGGATCAAACCCAGGCCCCTTGCATTGGGAACTCAGAGTCTTAGCCAGTGGATCACCAGGGAAGTCCCCCATACACTATTTTAAAAGTCAGAAAATTTCATGTAGCATTCCTGACTTAAGACTTCTCTCAGAACATTGGAAGTTCTGGCAATATGAACTAAGGATTTTTACATAACAATATCTGTCTACAGCTGCATATTTTGGGGCCAGGTTCCAGACTCCACATTTCACCACAGACCCCACTCTTCCCTATTGCCGCATACCACGTCTCCTTCACTCAATTGGGTCACCTGACCAAGCCCTGGGTTTGGGGCCTCTGTCCTTTACTATAGTATATTTACCTTCTAAACTTTAAGCTATATCAAAACAAATGCTCCTGTAGAAAGAAAGAAAAAAAGCAGTTTTGCAGGTACAGTGTTTACTTAATACATGATTTCTGCAGGCACAGATTTTGTTCATTTAATGCTGAGAACTGGCGAGAACCCTGTATGTTTCCTTAGTGGTAGGAATGTGTTGGAATGAAGGCTATGGCAGGAGTCTCAGCTTACTGAACGGAAGGGCTTCCTTCAAAGAAACAAAAAGGAACACACCAACCTAGTGGTAGAAGTGTTCAAGGGGAAGAGACTTAAACTTCTATGATACTGAAGGAAGGAGGCAGCCGGGCACCGCAGGTGAAGGGGTGCAGGGGGAGAGGCCCTCCCATCAGCCTCCCCCACTCCCCATGAGAACATTCCACAGCAAAGGAAATGGAAGTAAGTGAGCTGGGAAATACCCAAGTCGAAGCTCCAAGGATGCTGTTTACAAGTTCTTACAGGAAAGACTATTATGAGCGAGCTCTTAATGGGTTGTCTGTCTGTCAAGGGAAGAGAGGCTGGGGCGGGGGAGGGCAGAAGTTAAGATGAAAATGGCTCAGGCACTGCATCTTGCGTTTCCTGTCTTTCTATTTCCAGTGGGCCTGGGGATTAAAAGGCTAGGAGGGGAGCCGGCTGAGCTGGAGAGGAAGGAGATCTCTGTGTGTGTGTTTCTGTTTCATGTCCTGAGTGTTTTCTGGGCCCAGAGAGGGCTTTCTGGCCTGCAGAGGAGAGGATGCCCCTTACAGTGGGTGGAGGGTGCCCAGATGACAGGCCGGAGGATCAGATGTTACTGGTTTCCTGGGTGGAGGGTGGACCAGAAGGAGGAGTGCCTAGCCTTGAAGAGCTCAGTTAGCTGGCTCACCCAGGGGAGGTGGCACGATTTCCTCTGAGGTTTTAAAATAAAGGGGAGAGATTCTACTCCATCTGTACTGATGGGTGTGGCCATGCCTTGGTGGCTAAGATGGTCCCAGCCATCTCTGCAGCCCTCTTTGTTCAGGGACCAGACTCTACCCCACCTCCTCCTCCTGAAAGGTTTAGTCTCAGCACGTTAGAATCCCTGCTAGAGAACACAGTATCCTTAAAGCTGGATACTTCGGCTGCTTGGGCAGCAAACTGGAGAACACCTCCCTTCTATTAGATACTCAAGCTTCAGTGTCAGAGAGCAGAGCAAAGAGAGTCTTCTTCATTTAAAAGTGGATTGCATGGCTGCTGTTTCTTTCAGGGCCCGACATTAAATAACCAAATGCAGCTGGTATCTGGAAGTCATTTGATACATTCTCCTGGGCCCTGTCGAGAGGTGGTGGCCCCCACGAAGAAGGGCAATCATATGACCAGTGTGAGGATTCAGTGTCCCTGCTTCCTCATCAGTTCAGCTGGTGAAGGATCCGCCTGCAATGCAGGCAGGCCCTGCTTCGATATCTGGGTCGGAAAGACCCCTGGAGAAGGGATAGACTACCCATTCCAGTATTCTTGGGCTTCCCTGGTGGCTCAGCTGGTAAATAATCTGCCTGCAATGCAGGAGACCTGGGTTCGATCCCTGGGTTGGGAAGATCTCCTAGAGGAGGGCATGGCAACCCACTCCAGTATTCTGGAGAAACCCTGTGGACAGAGGAACCTGGCGGGCTGTAGTCCATGGGGTCGCAAAGAGCTGGACACGACTGAATGATTAAGCACAGTACCTTTCATTCTTAAAAGGGTCCCTGTTTGGACGATAAGTTACATAGTCACTCTACTGTGAAAAAGCAGAAGATGCTCAGTAGAAAACTTGTTTGGGGAGGTGGTGCTGAAACCAAGGCATTTGAAAAACATGATTAAATATATATATATATATACATTTATATATATATATATATTTCTTTTTGTAAGCTAAGTGACATGTACAACCTTCAGAGTCCAATTTCTTGCTGAAAAGACAGGATGGAAGTTTCGTTATTGAGAAAGCACATTAAAAAGAGACAAGTAGAATGAAGTAAAAGAACCTAGAGCTTCTTAGAAAGAGGCTCAAACCATACAAGGGTTGTGAGGGCTGAAAGCGGGCTTCTGTCCATGTGGGCAGGCCTTCTGAAGCAGGGTTTAAGGAAAGAGGATGCAGAGAAGTACATGACTGCCCAGCTAGAACACACAGGATGCAGATGCCCAGGGCAAAGGACCCTGAGGTCAGAGGGAGCAGGCTCACGCCAGACCTTCAGTCCTTTCTTGGGCATACTGGTCTGTCCTCGACCACGGTTGATTGCAAGAGTGGGGATTAGGGGTCGAAAAAAATCTGGGCTCTAGTTACTTCTGTTAAAAGATGAACTGGGGATATTAAAACTTTTAATAAGAGTTTACTGGAGCAAAAATCACTTCCCATTAGGCAGTGCCAAACCAGAAGTGGTTAGGAGTGTTCCGCCGATAGCAGTAGGGGAAAGACCCATGTGGAGAAAGTGCAGAAGTGAAGAAAGGAAATGATTTGATTGACTGAAGCCTAGACTGGTTGTCCTTAGCCTTTTAATTTCATAACCTCGAGGCACGTACGGGCTTCAATTTTGGTTTGCTGATATAGGCAGCCTGAGCCTAACTACTTCTTTCTTTAATTGACGTAACATTTCCTAGGCAGGGTGAGTTAACACATCCTTCTCTTTCAGCCTTGGTTTTCTCATCTGTGAACTGGGACTGGTACCACCACTTATTCCAGGACTTCTAAGAGAACAGATGGTGGAGGACAAGCCTGGATGAGCTGTGCCAACGCAAGGGGTTGGCCTGCAGCCCCTTTGTTGTCGCGAGGAGGGCTGTTTCCTGGGGCAAGGGGGAGTCGTAACCTTCGAGCAACTTCACGTCAGGGACACGTGACAGGTGCCCTCTAGTGCACCCTCGTCCCAGCCCTGTCAGCAGCTGACAGTTCCAATGAGGCTTCGCCAAAATGTAGCTTTTCCTAACACAGGGCTTTCTTCAAATCCTGTCCCACACTGTTGACTACAGACTTCTCTGGGCATGTCTTTTGCCCAAACAAAGCTGGCATAGCTGTAGAAAGAGGCAGTGTTATATACCAGGTTGCCCAAAAACTTCCTTCGGCTTTTTCATAAGATGGTGACAGAAAAACCTGAACGACCTTTCATGCCAACCCAGTATGATTGTGAAAAATGGTGTTGTGGCTGACACTTAGGGTGTATTCTTTCATTCATTTAATTTACCCACTCAACAAATAGGCCCTAAGCACTCACTCTGGTCCCAAGCACAGGACGATTGGGGTGGCCAGGCAGACATGGTCTCTGCCTTGACCTGGCACTTGGCTTCTTGAGGGGAAAGCTTGCAAGTGACACAAGTAACTTACACTCTGTTAAAGAAAAAATAAAGACTAAGAGACCAAAGTTGTTCGTTAGTTGCTAAGTCACATGTAACTCTTTTGCAACCCCATGGTCTGTAGCCCACCAGCCTCCTTTGTCCATGGGATTTCCCAGGCAAAAATACTGGCGTAGGTAGCAATTCCCTTCTCCAAGGGATCTTCCCGACCCAGGGATCAAATCCAGGTCTCCTGCATTGGCAGGTGGATTCTTTGCCATCAAGCCACCAGAGAAGCTCAAGAGACCAAAGGCTGAGCACTAAATGGAAAAGTTTTACTGCTACTTGGAGACTCCAACAGTGTGGAGTCTTGGCTGTGAGGGACACGGTCTAGGCGGGGGAAGGGTTGGTGTAAGACTTTCACAACTGAACACCCACAAACTGTAGCTCACTAGCATTGGTGCCAGGCTGGTAATGCCTGGTCTTGTTGATTAAATGGGCATTTGGCTGGCTGGAGGTGGTCTCCTGTGTGACAAGGGCTGCCTATGACATCATGGTGCCCTGCTGGTTGGGTCTGCTGAGAGCAGGATTTTCTGAGTCAGGAGTATGGCACCCAGTGGGGTCTGCATTGTATCGGTAGGCTGGGTAGTCAGGTCAGGTTTGTTTGTCCCTTCTAATGGGTTATATACCCAGTAAAGGTGAAAATTAAGGTAGAAACATTGAAAATGATATATGAATTCATAACTGCAAGGAGTAGAACATGAAAAGATTGGGGGACTTCCTTGTTGCTCCAGTGGCTAAGGCTCCATGCTCCCAGGGCAGGGGGCCTGGGTTCGATCCCTGGTTAGGAAACTAGATCCCGCAAAGATCAAAGATCCCACATGCCGCAACTAAGACCTGGCACAGTCAAATAAATAAATATTAAAACAAGATTACAACTGCAGTACTCAGAAATCCTTGGTTAGCTAGTGACAGAAATACCAGTCTAGCTTAAACAAAAATGAGAATTTGTGGCCTTGTGTCTGGGGATCTGAAATATTGCTGGGGGTTTCTGGATCCAGCATTCAAATGGTGTCCCTGGGGTTCTTTCTGTCCTTTTTAGCTCTGCTGGTGTCTCCTCCACTTAACTTGACTGCTCAGGGGGTCCCATATCAGCTCTCTTTGCAGTGGGGAAAAAAAGAACCAGTTGATAGGTCCTAGAAAATACACTTTTGGGTAGCATGGTATCGGTTGCCTGCCCAATGGCTGGAGTGGAGGGTGGGGGTCAAGTTGGAGAAGGGTTGAGAAGGGGAGGAAGGAGAGCCACAGGGTGAAAACAGAGACTGTCCACCCCAACCATGTAAGACTAGACACCTCCTGGTAGCACCAGAGACTCACCAGTAACTTGTATTCCTGAGTGATAGGAGCTTGGATTTTACAGTTGTTTCCAGTCACAGAAATCACAGCGTTTAAACAGAGTTGTCTGACTCAGAATTGTCCTTCTTGTCACGTTATGATAGAGGCCGGAATAGACATATGTTTTTAAGCCTTGATCCTGTGTATTAGCGTTTAGCAAACCTTCTCTGAAAAGGACAGATAGTAAGTATTTCTGCTGTGGGCTACATGGTCTCTGTGAAACTGCTGAACTTGACCGTGGTAGCTTGAAAGCAGCCATGCTGCTAAGTCACTTCAGTTGTGTCCAACTCTGTGTGACCCCACAGACGGCAGCCCACCAGGCTCCCCCGTCCCTGGGATTCTTCAGGCAAGAACACTGGAGTGGGTTGCCACGTCCTTCTCCAGTGCATGAAAGTGAAACGTGAAAGGGAAGTCGCTCAGTCGTGTCCGACTCTTTGCGACCCCATGGACCACAGCCTACCAGGCTCCTCCATCTATGGGATTTGCCAGGCAAGAGTACTGGAGTGGGGTGCCATCACCTTCTCCGGAAAGCAGCCATAGCCTATACCTAAACACATGGACGTGGCAGTGTGTTAATAAAACTTTATTTTTAACAAGTGTTGGGCCAGGTTTGGCCCAACAGACATTATCTTGCCAGCTCTTGGTATAGATAGGCTGAAAATCTTCTGTTCGATAGGCCGTAAGACACTTGTTGTTCAATTGTTCAGTCATGTCTACTTCTTTGTGACCCCATGGAAGGCAGCATGCCAGGCTTCCTTGTCCTTCATAAGACTCTGCTCTAAAGTAAACTGTGTATTTGCAAACTACATGTCTAGTAAGGGTAAATCAATTCAGTTCAGTTCAGTCACTCAGTCGTGTCTGACTCTTTGTGGCCCCATGAATTGCAGCACGCCAGGCCTCCCTGTCCATCACCGACTCCCGGAGTTCACTCAGACTCAATGTCCATCGAGTCAGTGATGCCATCCAGCCATCTCATCCTCTGTAAAAAAAAAAAAAAAAAAGCTGGGACTTCCCTGGTGGTCCAGTGGCTAAGACTCAATGCACTGCAGGGGGCCTGGGTTCGACCCCTGTTTAGGGAATTGGATCCCACATGCCACAACTGAAAAAGATCCCATGTGCTGCAACTAAGACCTGGAGTAGTCAAATTAAAAAAAAAAAAATAAGGCAAAAGACTTGAATAGACAATTCTCCAAAGAAGACATACAAATAAATGGCTGATAGGTATATGAAACAATGCTTAACATCACTAATCAGAGGAATGCAAATCAAAACCAAAGTGAGACAATACTTCATACCCGTTAGGATGGCCATTATTGAAAAAAGCAAAAAATAACAAGTATTGGCAAGTATGCGGAAAATTGGAACACTTGTGCACTGTTGATGGGAATGCAAAATGGTGCAGCTGCTGTGAAAAATGGTATGGAGGGTCCTCAAAAAATTAAAAATAGAATTACCATATGATCCAGTAATTCTACTTCTGGGTAATTATCAGAAAGAATTGAAATCAGGATCTCAAATAGATGTTTGCACATCCATGTTCATTGCAAGATTATTCACAATAGCCAAAAGAGAGAGACAACCTAAGTGTCCTTTGACAGACGAATGGATTTAGAAAATGTGATACACACACACCAGAATATTATTCAGTCTTAAAAAAGAAGGAAATCCTGCCACCTGCGACAACATGGATGAATCTAGAGAACGTTATGCTAAGTAAAATAAGCCCTTCACAGAAGGACAAGTGCTGTATGATTCCACTTATATGAGGAATCTGAAATAGTCGAGTTGATAGAAACAGAAAGTAGAATGGTCACAAGTGGCTGGAGGGAGGAGGGCAATGCTGAGTTGCTGTTTAACAGGTATAGGATTTTCAGTTATGCAAGAAGAATAATTATAGAGGTCTATTGTACACACAGTGCCTATAGTAAACAGTTTTGTATTATGAGATTCCACTTATATGAGGAATCTGAAATAGTCGAGTTGATAGAAACAGAAAGTAGAATGGTCACAAGTGGCTGGAGGGAGGAGGGCAATGCTGAGTTGCTGTTTAACAGGTATAGGATTTTCAGTTATGCAAGAAGAATAATTATAGAGGTCTATTGTACACACAGTGCCTATAGTAAACAGTTTTGTATTATGGTTGGAAAAGACCCTGATGCTGGGAAAGATTGAAGGCAGAAGGAGAAGAGGGTGACAGAGGATGAGATGGTTGGATGGCATCACCAACTCAATGAACATGAGTTTGAGTAAACTCCAGGAGTTGGTGATGGACAGGGAAGCCTGGTGTGCTGCAGTTCATGGGGTCACCAAGAGTCCGTGAGGTCACATAACTTGGCCACTGAACAGCAACAACAACATTTATTATGCACTTAATAGTGTGTTAAGAGGGTAGATGTTACTTTTTAAAACTGTATATCTAAAGTAGATTATATAACAATTTATTTTCTGCCCCTAGTATGGCAGGAGAGTATTTGGAAAATGTAAACTTGATCCCATCACAAAAGCAAGGAATTAGAATTGCCGTGTTCAAAGGGGCAAGTAATGTTCCATCACAGATCCGTCAACTGAGGAAATCATTACCCACAGCTAAGAGACAGCCTGTGCGACGACTGGCCGGGTTCAAATCCTGGCTAGGATAGCTTTGTCTTGCCAGTTTTAGCAATTCATATAGCTGTGTCTTGGATTTGGGACTGGCATGTCATGTCGACTTGAGGTTTAAAGCCCCTCCTGTACCCCCCAAGTCAGGTGCTGCTCGGGATTAAAAACATTCATTGTTTGGTCAACGGAAGGCCCTCGTAGCCCTGATGGGAATGTCACCTGAGAAGGACCAGGCTCCTCCCAGCCTTGCATCTTAGCACCATCAGGCTCTGCTGCAGCAGCTGCTGTTTTAATGGGCACAGAGGGACAGGCTGAGGGTCCCGTGGGGTCTGTTCGTGATGAGGAGTCTGGAATCCTGGGATCACAGTGGGATCTTGAACGTTCTTTCATTCTGCAGATGCAATTACATGGCGCGTGGAGGCAGCCTGGAGTGCGGAGTCTGTGTGTCTGTCCTGGTCCCCTACCCAGGCCTGTGAAAGGCAGAAACTCTGAGAACATTCCATTTGGATAAGATGCATTTAATAAGAGCAATGGAAAATGATAAACCTGGCTTGGGGAAAGGGAATGTGCTCGTTCATGTAAAACAAACAAAAAATGTGACTGTGGGAAGTATCCAAAAAATAAGATGACCTGGAGGCCAGATTTAAAAATTGGCACCAAGGGAAATCTCATTTCCCCAGTCGATGACTCCCCCTGTAGCTATGCTCATGCCAATGGAGCAAACCAAAATAATTTCATAAATTAAAGTTTACGCAGGCAAGGAAGCTAGGCCTGGACTATCACACACCAGATGAAAACCTGACAGTTTTGTTTACAGCTGACATCCTTGGTTTGAAGGTTAATGATGTCTCGAGGAGGTTAGGTTGTACATATGTGAAATTTAAAAAGTCACTATTGATAGAGACATAGCTGTGTTTACTTACCATATAGTTTATGCCACCTTGATGGCTTGTTTGTTTTCCCTTCTGGAAAGAATGTCTTTGGTCTTTGATAATTAATTATAACCAGCTTTTGTTTATTTCCAAGTACATGGAAACTGCTCAGAGAGCTCAAAGTATGTTGGTAGTAGTACCTTGTAACAAGGACCTCAACTTTTTTCCTTTTATTATACAACAAATGAATACACTTGGGATGTAAAAGGTTCAAATTATAGAGCCGCATACATACACAGGAGAGCTCAAAAGTCCCCTCACTGCTACCAACCCACCACCCTCCCTGGCGTGAAAGGTCCCTGTTCTTTCTAGACCTGTTTCTTTATGTTCATTGTTTATATGTCCTCGAACAAATGTGTACATAGGTACACGCAATGTACACAATTAGCTTCGCTGGTGGCTCAGTTGTTAAAGAATCTGTCTGCAGTGCAGGAGACACAGGTTCAGTTCCTGGGTCAGGAAGATCCCCTGGAGAAGGAAGTGGCAACCCACTCCAGTATTCTTGCCTGGGAAATTTCATGGACACAGGAGCCTTGTGGGCTAAAGTTCATGGGGTCTCAAGAGTCGGACACGACTTAGCGACTAAACTACAACATACACAGCTACTTTTAGTTTTAATCCACATACAGGGTCATGATGTATATGTTGATGTCTAGCTTGCTTTTTTCACTTAACGTACCCAGAGCTACTGCTGGTCAGCCTGTGTGTGTGACCTTTTAATGCCGCAATATGTCTCATGATATGCATGTGATTTATAGAACCATTTCGCTGTCCTTCTTTTTGGTGTTCAATGATGTAACGAAAGTGTGCAGACATGACTGCCTTCTTGACCTCTACTGCCTGCCTTTGAAATGGTACTGCAGTGAGATATGGGGGAAGGAGGCTGTAGGACCCAGGGAGGGGTTGGCAAGCTGCAGCCCTCCAACCAAATCCACCCTCTTCATGTTTTTGTTTGGCCTTTGAGGCAAGAATGACTTTCTTATTTTTAAATGGCTGGCAAAAAAGATCAAACGAGAAATAGTTCCTGATACACAAAAATTATATGAGATTCAAAATTCAGTGTCCATCAGTGAGGTTTTGTTGGAATACAGCCACACTCGTTTGTTTACCTGTTGTCTGGGACCGCTTTCATGCTCTAAAAGCAGAGTTGACTAGTTTGTGACAGCAGCCGTCTGGGCCACCTAAAATATTTTCCATCTGCCTCTTACTGAAAACGTTTGCTGGCCCCTGACCTAGGGCAAGTTACTCATCTCTCCATGTCTCCACTTTCTTTTTGGTAAAATGAAGATAATGATAAAACCTTCTTTTATCATTCAACTGTAGTTTAAAAAACAAACTAAAAAACAAGACCTACTTTGTCGGGTGAAATTAGTTAACTATATCAAATAAATATTACATGTAGAATATACCAGATTATAACATGTCAAATGTATGTGAATAAATTACATGTAAGATATTTAGAACTTTTTTAATGCTCCATAAATGTTGGCTGCTATTATAGCATCATTGTTACTAACTTTATCATAATTCCCTGCACATGGGCAGGGACCCTGCAGATGCCAAAGTGGACATCCCAGACACTGGAAGTGGACTTGATGGTGGAAGGATGTTGATAAGTGCTACCAAATTGCTGTCCAGAACAACTTCCCCAATTTTTGCTCCCCAGAATCCCTGCTGACCCACATTTGTGACCATGCTGGATAGGGACTAACAGAGCAGATGTAAAAAAACTGAGTTTGGGAAGAGTTAGGTTCTTTAGGGCTGCAAACAGGGTCTTGAGAAGCAGAATTTCCCCTCTGAGCGCTGTGCCCAGACCTCTGGGTCAACCCTCCCTGGAAAGCTGTCTCCTCCAATCAGCAGATGCTCACAGTTATTGAGGTAGGGCCTCCTCTGTACTGAGCCCTGGGCCCAGACATTCTCATTTTTAGTTTTCAGTTCAGTTCAGTCGCCTAGTCGTGTCCAACTCTTTGCAACCCCATGAACCGCAGCACGCCAGGCCTCCCTGTCCATTACCAACTCCTGGAGTTCACCCAAACCCATTTCCATTGTATCAGTGATGCCATCCAACCATCTCATCCTCTGTCGTCCACTTCTCCTCCTGCCCTCAATCTTTCTCAGCATCAGGGTCTTTTCAGATGAGTCAGCTCTTTGCATCTGGTGGCCAAAGTATTGGAGTTTCAGCTTCAACATCAGTCCCTCCAATGAACACCCAGGACTGATCTCCTTTAGGATGGACTAGTTGTATCTCCTTGCAGTCCAAGGGACTCTCAAGAGTCTTCTCCAATACCACAGTTCAAAAGCATCAATTCTTCGACACTCAGCTTTCTTTATAGTCCAACTCTCACGTCCATACATGACTACTGGAAAAACCATAGCCTTGACTAGATGGACCTTTGTTGGCAAAGTAATGTCTCTGCTTTTGAATATGCTATCTAGGTTGGTCATAACTTTCCTTCCAAGGAGCAAGTGTCTTTTAATTTCATGGCTGCAGTCACCATCTGCAGTGATTTTGGAGCCCAAAAAAGTCTGACACTGTTTCCCCATCTATTTGCCATGAGGTGATGGGACCGGATGCCATGATCTTAGTTTTCTGAATGTTGAGCTTTAAGCCAACTTTTTCACTCTCCTCTTTCACTTTCATCAAGAGGCTTTTTAGCTCCTCTTCACTTTCTGCCATAAGGGTGGTGTCATCTGCATATCTGAGGTTATTGATATTTCTCCTGGCAATCTTGATTCCAGCTTGTGCTTCATCCAGCCCAGCATTTCTCATGATGTACTCTGCATAGAAGTTAAATAAGCAGAGTGACAATATACAGCCTTGACGTACTCCTTTTCCTATTTGGAACCAGTCTGTTGTTCCATGTCCAGTTCTAACTGTTGCTTCCTGACCTTTTAGAGGCACCTCTATTTTACAGATGAAAACTGAGAGGCTCAGAGGAATTAAAAGTTTGTTCAAGGGACTTCCCCATTGACCCAGTGGTTAAGAATCCGTGCTTCCATTGCAGGGGACATGGCTTCTATACCTGGTTGGGAAAGTAACAGCCTACATGTCCTGTGGTGTGGCCAAAAAAAAAAAAATAGATAAAAGGCAGCGCTAGTGGTAAAGAACCTGCCTGCCAATGCGGGAGACATAAGAGATGCAGGTTCGATCCTTAGATTGGGAAGATCTCCCAGAAGAGGGCATGGCAGTCCACTCCAATATTCTTGCCTGGAGAATCTCACGGACAGAGGAGCCTGACGGGCTACAGTCCACAGGACCACAAAGAGTTGGACATGATTGAAGTGACTTAGCATGCACCAATTTAAGTAAGCATCTTAAAAAAAAAATCTTCACTGTCCACAAAAATTTTGATGCCACTCCCTTACTTCCAGAAAGGGATAAGGAGGTATCAGACACTCCATCCTCTCCCCTTGCTTTCCCAGATCAGCATCTTGATAACCGGGTACGAGGAAAATTGGAAGTGAGTTTCAAAAGGAGTGGCTTAGTCACGGCCAAGTTTATCTCTGGTTCTCAGTAAAGCGAATTTGTCAGAGCGCCCATTACTGTATTTTTCATGCCCCAGTGTCACAGTCTGCGCTGCCCAGTCACGCTGGGAATGATGTAGTTCTAACAGATAACCCTCCTTTGGGTGAAATGGCTATTCTTAGGCATCTCCTGGGGCTCCTGTCAAGAGCCTTTGCAGTAGCATTTCTCATGTTCCATTAGCGCGTCTGCAGAACATGAAGCAAATTTACCCAGATATTCTTGACCTTGTGCATGAAAGGAAGAATGTTTCTGGTTTGGTGTGTGTTTTCAATGACGAACACTCACATTCTTTCCTTCTCCACTTCTTTTTTTCCCTCATACTAACATTAAAAAACAACAAAACGCCACTCACCCCACAATTTAAAACTTGGGATCTTAACCTGCAGAGACAGTTGTTCTCTATGAGGAATGTGAAATATTTGACAGAATTTCCTGAAAGAACCAAGAGCCATGATCCCCTGATTAAAACCATGTTAAAACCAAAAGCAGGCCATACCCTAAAGGCTCTGGAAGAGGGCTGCTTATTTAACCGAAGCAAAAAGGCAGTGCAAGTTGGATGGTGATGGCATCACCACGGCCTCTCTGTGATGCTCCAACTTTTTGAGGACATATTGACAACTTCCTCGTAAAGCTGTCTCTACTCTGAATTATTTTCCCCAAGGCTGGCCTGCCTTCCTGCAGCCCAGTGACTGATAGTCACTGTAATGGATGAAAAGCCCAAACTTCCATTCTGACAGGCTGTGAGCGTTTATCTGACGTTGTAACTGTCAGGCTCTCATGTTCTTTTCTTGCTATCTTATACGGCAGTGTTGGAAGGGGCCTGGGGGAAAGTAGAAGAAAAAAAGCTGTCTTCCAGGGACCTCCCTAGTGGTCCAGTGGCTAAGACTCCAGGCTCCCAATGTAGGGGGCCTGGGTTCGATCGTTGGTCAGGAAACTAGATCCCAGTTGCTACAACTAAGAGTTTGTGTGCTACAACCAAAGAGTCCACGTGCTGCAGCTGCCACAGTGAAAATCAGAGATCTTGTGTACCATAGCTAGGACCCAGGCCAGCCAAATGAATAAATAGTAAAAAAAAAACAACAACCCTCAAACCCACTTCTTCCAGAGGATATGTGCCTAAAGCAGGGTTTGTCAGTCTCAACACTATTGATGTTTGGGGCCAGATAATCCTCTGGGGTTGTGGAGGTTGTCCTGTGCCCTGGAGGGTGTTTAACAGCATCCCTAGATGCTAGTAGCATTCCTGTAGTTATGACAACCAAAATTGACTCCAGACACCACCGAGAGCCTTGATCTTGGTGGTCTTGAACTTGCACTCTGCTCCTTTGCCTTGTGCGTCTACCCCTTGCAGCTCTCCCATGAACGGGAGGCTTGTTTTCTTTGGTTCATCCTACCCTCACTCCCTTGAGATGTCGCTCCCTCTGGATGGTGTGCCAACCTCAGCCCAGGCCCAGGGATATGGAATAAGCCAGCACTCCCCCTGGCAGGTCCTGTGGATGCTGGTCCTGCCAGATGTGCTGATGGGCAAGTGTTGAGTAGCTAGACCATCTTGGAGACAGGTGCACGAGAGGGAAACCATGCGGTCAGTGTGGGTGGAGACTGCTGGCCCCAGCCTCTGGTCCTGATGGTGGGAGCAGCTGGCCACCATGCTGTGATTGCTGGCAGCCCAGGCCTGTGATAGACTAGAGAGCTGCCCTGCTCTTTCCACTTTTGGAATCTGAGGACAGAGATGATGAGGCTCCCAGGAGAGGCTCAGCTGGATCCCAGCGAGTAGGAGCACAGCCCTTTCCCAGGGCCGAGGGGCGGGAGGGTCCATGAATGCCTGTCCCCGGGACGGAGGCTCCGCTGGCCCCCAGAAGACTGACGCCTGCACTGGTGCAGGCACCATGCAGCCTGAGTTGGTTTCCGCTCTACCCCGGGGAACAGCATGGCCTTCGGCAAATAGCATCCTCCTTCTGTCCTCACATTTCCCATCAGGCCACCTTTCCATATTCCTGTAGAGCATTCTCCACTTCTCTTTTTCTCCTGACTTACAGGCAAAGGTGGGACTGTTAACAGGCGGAATTGTGACCTTCCTGAATTTGCTTTTAGTTGTGAGTTCCTGACTAGTGAGATTCAGCGAGGGGCTTAGGGGCCATTCGTTGATTTTTGCCTCATGTATATTGGGTCTTGGAGGAGACTCCAATAAATAGCATTTCTTTTTCTTAAAGAAACCAAGAGATGAGGCCACGGTTGAAGTTTTGAACTTTGGAACTTGCCCAGATTTATTTATCAAGTAAGTCATCCTCTTTCCCTGGAGCCAGTAAATCAAGTGTACCAAAGGCCAGGAGTTTTTAGAGAAAGTGATGGATGCTGGAGGGCAAGGGTCATGGTCAGTGTGGACTGACCTGTCCTACGCCTACCTCACTCCCTTGAGATGTCGCTCCCTCTGGATGGTGTGCCAACCTCAGCCCAGGCCCAGGGATATGGAATAAGCCAGCACTCCCCCTGGCAGGTCCTGTGGATGCTGGTCCTGCCAGATGTGCTGATGGGCAAGTGTTGAGTAGCTAGACCATCTTGGAGACAGGTGCACGAGAGGGAAACCATGCGGTCAGTGTGGGTGGAGACTGCTGGCCCCAGCCTCTGGTCCTGATGGTGGGAGCAGCTGGCCACCATGCTGTGATTGCTGGCAGCCCAGGCCTGTGATAGACTAGAGAGCTGCCCTGCTCTTTCCACTTTTGGAATCTGAGGACAGAGATGATGAGGCTCCCAGGAGAGGCTCAGCTGGATCCCAGCGAGTAGGAGCACAGCCCTTTCCCAGGGCCGAGGGGCGGGAGGGTCCATGAATGCCTGTCCCCGGGACGGAGGCTCCGCTGGCCCCCAGAAGACTGACGCCTGCACTGGTGCAGGCACCATGCAGCCTGAGTTGGTTTCCGCTCTACCCCGGGGAACAGCATGGCCTTCGGCAAATAGCATCCTCCTTCTGTCCTCACATTTCCCATCAGGCCACCTTTCCATATTCCTGTAGAGCATTCTCCACTTCTCTTTTTCTCCTGACTTACAGGCAAAGGTGGGACTGTTAACAGGCGGAATTGTGACCTTCCTGAATTTGCTTTTAGTTGTGAGTTCCTGACTAGTGAGATTCAGCGAGGGGCTTAGGGGCCATTCGTTGATTTTTGCCTCATGTATATTGGGTCTTGGAGGAGACTCCAATAAATAGCATTTCTTTTTCTTAAAGAAACCAAGAGATGAGGCCACGGTTGAAGTTTTGAACTTTGGAACTTGCCCAGATTTATTTATCAAGTAAGTCATCCTCTTTCCCTGGAGCCAGTAAATCAAGTGTACCAAAGGCCAGGAGTTTTTAGAGAAAGTGATGGATGCTGGAGGGCAAGGGTCATGGTCAGTGTGGACTGACCTGTCCTACGCCTGGTAGGCGAGCTGGCCTGGCTTTCCTTGACCGTCTCATCCCTCCGGCTGGCTGTCCTAACCTGCTGTATTAACCTCCCCTAGTCGTGGCAAGTGGGGGTCACTCTTCACTGCAGTGTGCAGGCTTCTCATTGGGATAGATTCTCTTGTTGCAGAGCATGGACCCTAGGGCAGTGAATTTGGCACACTGGCTTAGTTGCTCCGAGGCATGTGGGATCTTCCCAGACCAGGGATCGAGCCCATGTCCCCTGCACTGGCAGGCAGATTCTCAACTACTGGACCACCAGGGAAGGCCCTTGCTATGGCCTCCTCCACTCGGAGACGGCTCAGCAGTGAGTCCAGGGACGATGCACCACCCCATGCCCCTCTGAGCTCAGCGGTAGAGTAGATCATATTGGCCCTTGGTGAAATTTTCAAATTCTAAGGATGAGCATCGGGGATTAGGGCAGCCGTGGACTATCCCGGCATCTGGGTTGCATCAGAAAACATATCATGGCAGGTCGCTGATGTCAGCTTCTCCCATGTGGTGGTCTCCACAGCCCCCTGGGCCCTGCTGGCTGTGGGAAGCCTGTGGAGAGGGACAAGCCTGCCCCCGACCCCATGTTCCCCCTTTAACTGGAAGCTTAGAGTCCATGGTGCAGCTACTCTGTTTTATGTGCCCTGTTGACTGAGTCCCAGCTCTGCGTGCGCCTGGTTCCTGATGTGTGATGCTCGGCCTGTCCATGGCAGGACAAGCACCCCTGCTCTGTCCTCGGCACACACCCTGCTGGTTTGGAGGTCGTAGCTCACCATAAAAATAGTGCGAGTGGCCAGCTCTTTCTTCACTGTGGCTCTGGGCTGCCCAGCCCAGTGTTAGGGTGGATGCGAGGCCTGAGAGTGAACTTCTCTGTGAATAATGACACAATTCCAGAAAAATGCAACATCTTCCGGATGCAGCTTCTGGAGCTTGGCCTGGGGGAGGGGGGCCTGGAGGGTTTTCGTGTTTGAGCTCTTGGCTATTCTTTGCCCCAGGGGGATGTGTGTGTGTGTGCGCGTGCATGATTTTTCACTGAACACATTTATTTTCAGATGCTCATGTAGATAGTTTTTCTGAGTCCCCCCAGGAAAAGGAGAAAGTACAGAATGCTGTGGCACCTGATGGAAAGTATTATGTCTTGGTCAGTGCGGCTAATGCATCTCTTCTGACTCTTGCCTTTGGACTAAACTAAACCCTAACCAGAAAGGATGAGGCAGACGGGGTCGAAGTGGGGAGATGCGCAGGGGTGGGGGTCTTCTGGCTGGTGATTGTCTCTCTGCAATGGCACTGTTTTAATTCTGAGCTTTCAGAAACTACAGAATGCTTTCAGAAGCATGCAGTGCTTGAGTTTGGGGGAAGTGCTGAAAGGTCATCTTGGCCACACAGCCCTTTTTAAAAGGAAGAGGAAACTGAAGGTCAGAGAAGACCCATGACCCACCCAGGGTTGCACAACCAGAGCTTGAATCCTGTCCCTCTGAGCCCAGAAAAAGATTTTGTCTGTTCTGTGCAACTGGAGTCTCCAAACAGTATATTGTGATGTTTTGGATCGGATTCTAATTTCCTCTCTCGTCTCATCCGTCCCTCTGTGTCACATAAGGCTCCAGGGACTGAGGACATAGTGGTGAGCAAAGCAGAGCCCGACCTTGTGCTCAGGGGGCTCATGGTCTAATGGGGAAAGCAGCTGTGAACAGGAAGCTGCGTGTAGGATGTGAGCGGAGGCAGAGCCCCAGCTCCAGGGGTCCCCGGTCTCCCCCAGCCCCCTTCCTCCCTCCTCCAGGCCTTCTCTGCTCTTTGCAGAAAGGCTTTTAGGTTCAGAGAATTTAGGGAACTTGTCTGAGGTTGGAATGGCTGGGTTGAGGCCTGTGGGTCTGGGGAAAGGGCCCCAGGCCAGGCACCTCCCTGCTCCTCCCCACTCCCACCCTGACCCATTCCCTAGGCTTTTGAGCCACTTTCCTTGGACTCTGGGGTAGTGGCTGGGACTCTGGCAATGAATGTTTGGCCTTTGGGCCCCTTTCTTTTCTTTCCTTTTTTCAAAAAGTTGAGATATAATTCACATATCATAAAATTCACCATTTAAAGTGTGCATTTCAGGGAATTTTAATGTATTCATTATGTTGTGCAACCATCAACACTGATTCCAAAATACTTTCCAGGAAAGTGTCCAAAACACTTCCAAAGAAGCCCTGCCCCCCGTGAGCAGCCATGCACCATTTGCCCCAGCTGCGGCTCCAGGCTACCTCTAGTCTGTGGCCTCTCTTCCGGGACATTTCACATAAATCGATCATACACTATGTGGCCTTCTGCGTTGGACTTCTTTCACTTAGTATAACATTTTCAAGGTTCATCTATGTGGTGGCAGGTGTCAGTACTGCGTTCCTTTTGGTGACCGAGTAATATTCCATTGGGTGGATATATCACATTTTGTTTAGCAATCTGTTAAGGCCGCTTTCATTTTTTTAATTCAGTTCAGTCTCTCAGTCATGTCCGACTCTTTGCGACCCCATGGATTGTAGCATGCCAGGCTTCCCTATCCATCACCAATTCCCAGAGCTTGCTCAAACTCACGACCGTCAAGTCGGTGATGCCATCCAACCATCTCATCCTCTGTTGTTCCCTTCTCCTCCTGCCTTCAGTCTTTCCTAGTGTCAGGGTCTTTTCCAGTGAGTCGGTTCTTGGCATCAGGTGGCCAAAGTATTGGAGTTTTAGCTTCAGCATCAGTCCTTCCAATGAATATTCAGGACTGATTTCCTTTAGGATGAACTGGTTTGATCTCCTTGCAGTCCCAGGGACTCTCAAGAATCTTCTCCAACACAGTTCAAAAGCATCAGTTCTTCAGTACTCAACTTTCTTTAATTAAATTCCTTTAAAAAATTACTTGATAATTAATTAATTATACTCTTTGGCCACACTGTTTGGCACGTGGGATCATAGTTTCCCAACCAGGGATCAAACCTGTGCCTCCTACATTGGCAGTGTGGAGTCTTAACCACTGGACCACCAGGGAAGTCCAGATGCCCCATTCATCTGAACTGTAATCACAGCCCCCATTAGCCTCATTGAGTTCTCTGGTGAGTGTTTGGAAGTTGTTTCTAGTTTGTCTGATGGAAACTTAGGTCAGCCTTCTCTCCCTGGTAGACTGGCTACACTGGCTAAGGAGAGGCTAAAGCAGCGATTCTGAGTTGGGAAGGAAAATGTCCTTTCCCCCAGCTCCCTGAGTCTGCAATGACTCCCCTTGGGGCACTGTTATGGGTGGGAGTACGTCATGTCTTGAGAATGTTGGGGCCAAGTAGGGGCTTAGCCTACGGATGAAGGGATGCTGTGGATGGGCTGGGCTGTCTGATCAGTTTGGGTGCCAATCTTTATTTACGTCTCACCTGGGCCACTGTTGAGATAGTCTAAGAGCGTCTTGGACAACTAGTCTGGGAGCATGTTTGGGGCCCTTGCTAAGACTGTTGCCTTTATTATCTTTTATTTTCCCTATTTATTCCATTAAGGTATAAAATTCACCTTTTTAGAGTGAGTGCATGGATCTGTACATTTTAACAAATATATACAGTCATAAAACTCCTACCACAATCAAGAACATTTTCATCAGCCCTGAAGTTCCCCCAGATTCCATTATAGTTACCTCTTCTCCCACCCCCAGCTTCTGGCAGCCCTGGATTTATTTTCTATCCCTATGTCGTGTCAATAGAAGCCTGTTATATAAATGGAAGCACACAAGTCGTAGCCTTCTGAGTCTGTCTTCTTTCACTCCGCATAGTGCATTTGGATTCACCATGCTGCCATGTGTATAAGCTCCTTTTTATTTTTGAGTAGTATTCCATTGTTTGTTTATTTGTTCCCCAGTTGAAAGCCATTTGGATTGTTTCCAATTTTTAGCGACTATGAATAAAGCCACTATAAACATTCATGAACAGCTTTTTGTGTGAACATAACTTTTCGTTTCCCTTGGGTAAACATCTAGGAGTGGGATTGCTGGGTCATATAGTAAGTGTATGTTTAACTTTATAAGAAACTTCCAAGCTGTTTCCCAAAGAGCTGTAGCATTTTGCATTCTCACTAGTGATGAGGCTATAGTCTAGTCTCCAAACTGTTCAGAGCCATGATAAGCTTGGCTTTTTTCATTGCGAAGTGCATGAAGCTACTCTGTTTACCTTACCTGTTTTAGTTCAGATTGTTCCAGAACTAGCCTCTGAGCCAGTGATTGGAGTGTATGTGGTTTATTTGGGGGATGGTCCCAGGAAACACCAATGGGGCAGTGGAGAAGTGAAGAAAACAAAGGAAGCCAAAAAATTGTGTTCTATCAAACCTTTTACCTTTTGGGGCAGGCCACACTTTATCCCCCGGGGAACTCTGAGAAGCAGTACAGAGCACACACCTGAGGTCTCTTCCACCCGGGGGCCAGGTAGCTGGGTTCTCTAAACCATCTCCTATCAGTCACTAGCTGAGGGGCTGTTGCCAGAGTCTTTTTCACAGCATCTTCAGCTACCCGATCAGCATCTGATTGAGTGGAGGTCGAGTGTAGACTGGGGTCCTCTTTGGAGTCAAATGACCTGAGCTTGAATTTTTACCCACCATTTAGGAGCTGTCTGATCTTAATAATTCCCCAACTACCCTGTACTCAGTTTCCTCATCTGCAACATGGAAAGAAGATGGAAGCTCCATTGATAGAGATAATGCATAGAATGGGTTTAGCCCAAGGCCTAGCCTCTACCAAGCACTTAAATGTTAATTGTTGCTGCTGCTGCTGCTAAGTCGCTTCCGTCGTGTTTAACTCTGTGTGACCCCATAGACGGCAGCCCACCAGGCTCCCCCATCCCTGGGATTCTCCAGGCAAGAACACTCAAGTGGGTTGCCATTTCCTTCTCCACTGCATGAAAGTGAAAAGTGAAAGTGAAGTCGCTCCTGACCAAAACCAGTAATTTATGTAGCATCTTAGGGTCCAAAGTGGAAGGGGCAGACCTGTCCTAGGGTGTGCAGTGTCTAGCTGGGGGGCAGACTTCAAGACTCCTTCCATCCTTTTGTGCCTCTCCATGCTGAACTGGGGGCAGGGGACTCACGGCAGCCTCTCTGGACACCCAGCAGCCTTGACTTATTTTACCCTCCCTGCCAGGAGCCCAGGGGCCTTCCCTCTGAGCATCAAGCACATGTGTCTGGTCTCAGAGTATTCCCCTCCCGCCCATAATTTTTGTATTCCTCTCCTGGAGACTCAGACTGTAAAGAATCTGCCTGCAATATGGGAGACCCAGGTTCGATCCCTGGGTTGAGACGATCCCTTGGAGAAAGGCCTGGCAACCCACTCCAGTATTCTTGCCTGGAGAATCCCATGGACAGAGGAGCCTGGTGGGCACAGTCTGTGGGGTTGTAAACAGTTGGACACAGCTAAGTGACACTGTCTTGCTCATGTGTCTGGCTCTGTCTTCTTCACTGCTTTCTGTTCCTTAGTTTCCTTAATTTTTTTTTTCTTTTAAATATTTTTGTATTTGTCTGCACTGGGTATTACTTGTGGCACTCAAACTCTTAGTTGCAGCATGTGGGATCTAGTTCCCTGACCAGGGACTGAACCCAGGCCCCCTGCATTGGGAGCGTGGACTCTTAGCTACTGGACCACCACGGAAATCCCTCCTTAATCTTCTTAACTCCTCTGTGAGCCAGACATCACCAGCCTTGTTTTACAGATGAGGAAACTGAGGCTCAGGATAGAGCAGGCCTTTGCTGAGGCTCCTGGGTAGGTGAGTAGAACAGCAAGGAGTTTAATTTCAAAGTTAGGGTTGTGGACTGAATATTTTTATCCTCCAGAATTCACACGTTGAAGCTCTAACTTCCATTGTGACAAGATTTAGGAGGTGAGCCTTTAGTAGGTGATCAGATTTAAATGAGGTCCTGAGAGTGGACTTCATGCTGAAAATTTGTGTCCTTAGCTGAGCCTGGGGCCACCTGGAGACAGAGGACACCCCTGACTTTTCCTCGGAGGATGTCCAGTTGTGTCCTTTGTCTTTGGGAGGTTAATCTGAGATTGCCTTGGGCCCTAGCGGTCTGAATTCTTAACCTAGTTTTAGAAACAATGCTGGTTGTTTTTCCCAAGGAGAGCCCTTCCCAGGTGCTCAGCCACCATCCATTGAGCTAGCTTTTCCTTCCCTTTCCTGACTTGTGTGGTTTTAAAGGTGAGGAAGTTTAATTGGTAAGGCTGTAGGGTCAAGCCAAGGGAACATGCTATCCAGTCCTTATGGTCAGGATAGGAAGCAGGGAAGGTGGATTCTACATGGAGCCCAAGGTCAGGCGTCCGATCTTGTCCAAGCAGGCACATAATTGGCACTTATAACTGATAGATCAAGATTGGGCCAGAGTGGAGGGGAAGGTAAGGGAGGATGGCTTAGGTCTTCCCCTTTCCCTTGTGGCACAGCTGGTAAAGAATCCGCCTGCAATGTGGGAGACCTGGGATCAGTCCCGTTGGGAAGATCCCTTTGGGGCTGCAAAGACTTGGACACGACTGAGCGACTTTCGCTTTTTTTCACTGCCCAGGAGATGCTGCTCATGGTCATTCAACTGTTGTCAGAACCAAGTTGACCTCATCCTACCACTCTTAGAAGGCGCTTGTGGCAGTACAGGGGAAAAAGCCCTTGACCAGTCTTGGATTCTGCAGCAAGTAGGAGCAGTGACTGCTGCGGACCTGGGTTTTGTCTTCCATAAAATGAGGGGGTCCCATCAGAGGTTTCTGGGAGCGTTTTCAAAGCTGTGGGTTTGATGGAGCGCTGTCCCAGCTCAGCCACACGAATGGTGATGTGGAACTGGGGAGGCTGCTTGGGTGTCAGAGTATGCATCCTCCGCGTCATCTGTACAGCCTTGTCCAAAACCCTAGGTGCCGCCTCACAAGAAATGGAGTCCCCGAGGATGGGAATACAAGCCCACGCAATTTCCGCAGACACGAGGAAGAAGACAGGGTGCCCTTGTGCCCATCCCAGATGAGTGTCCCCGCCGAAGGGACACTGTCCACACGCAGGGTGTGTCACCAGGTGTCCAAGTACAAGGTATGGACGATGGGTACCAACCCCCTTCCTGTTCTGTGCCCTGGCCTTGCCCACAGCCCTGTGTGCTCCCGGATGGAGACATTCTCTGTATGTGCCATGCATCTCTCACCTGCTTCTGAAGCTGCTGATGGGAAAGCTGAATTAGCATAGTCAGCTTTCAAACAACCTTTGTGTTCATTAGGTAGAAAGAAATAATTTAAGACAAACAAAATTCAGGGGGCTTCCCTGGTGGGCCAGTGGTTAAGAATCCGCCTTGCAACACAAGCAGCACAGGTTCGATCCCTGGTCTGGGAAGATCCCACATGCCTCGGAGCCACGAAGCCTGCGCGCCATGGCTACTGAGCCTGTACTCTAGAGCCTTCAGCTACGGAGCCCCCGTGCTGCAACTACTGAAGCCCACGCAACAAGAGTAGACCCCGCTCGCCACAACTAGAGGAAGCCCACATAGAGCAAGAAAGACCCACCACAGCCAAAAAAGAAAATAAGTATTAAAGATCAGCAACAACAAAAATCCAACGCTTTATTTTTCTGGGTTTTGGATGGATTGTTTTTCTGTGCAAAGAAGTGATTTTACCATAGATGAACTCCTAGCTTCATTTCCTTCCGCCTCTGGGCAGACTTCCATGTGTGGGTGTCAGCAGTTGGTCCTGATGTCTGTGGACCTTCCTCAATGTGTGCAGCCCCAATGAGCAAGACTTCCTAGGGCACTTGTGTTGCATAGAGGGGGCATGATTTTGAGGTTGGAATAAGTCAAGTGGCCTAGGCTTGAATCCTAGCTCTTTTACCCATTAGGATGTGACCTCATTCATTTAATTTCCCTGAGCCTCTGTATTGTCATCTGTAAAATCGGGATAATGATAGAATTTCTGAGATTTAAATCCTTGACACACGGCACATGATAAGCTCACTAACTGTTGTCCTTGTCATCTTGGCCATCATCGTCTTCGTCATCCCAGGATATGAGGGAGAGGGGGATGGGTGGAGTGTATGGTCTATTTAGTCCCTAGAGAATGCTTGCTGGACCCATCTCTAGACCTGAACCTGAAGGTCTGGTTCATCAATTGTCTGCAGAGGCTTCCTGAGCGACTTGGGACTGGATGGCCCCAGGGGAGCCCTCCCCTGGCAGCTGAGACCCCGTGGGCCTGGAAGCTCCCTCCAGAGGGCATGGGTGTTCTGGCCCCTGATCAGGGTAGAGCTGGGGCCTGGGTCTCATGCGAATTGTAACTGTACCTCAGCGCACACTGTTCTGGGCAAAGGTTTTGTTTGTTCTTTAAAGAAAATGGTAGAAATGAGCCGGCATCATTTCTAAGCAAAGCAGGACTTTTCACAGGAAGTTTGTAGACCTGATACCTTCTTGCTTACTGTGGCACGTGGCCTCTTTGCTGACAATTGGCGTAACTTGCTGGAGAACAATAAACAATAGTCGTGGCCGCTTCCTGTGAGGAGGGAAGCATGGGTACAGGTGGGAGGCTGGAGGTGTCCCCAAGGAAGGGATTTCCTGAGAGCATCCTGTGGTCCTTAATATAGTGGCCCTGAGACAAGAGCAGTCAAGACTGATATTGCCGAGGTCCCTCTGGGCAGGCCCTCTTCTGAGACCTCACACACTTGAATGAGCTGGTCCAGAGGTGGCGATCAGAACTAATGGGAATTACCAGATTCTGCTCTCCAGGCCTTTTCCTTGGAAAAGGGAAGATGCTCGCCAGCTCCAAGCCAGTGATGACCTTCAGGAGGGAAGGGGCCTGGCTGGGCCTGCCCTGCCCCTCTGCCAACGAGGGGCCTGTTAGTTCCTTCAGCGGACCTTCCTGTGTGCTGGTCCGCTACCTGGATGCCTAGCACCCTCTCCCTGCCCGTCACCCTTTTGATGCCTCGCTTGACTTCAGGGTCTGGCCTAATAAGCCTCACCTCCTCAGAAAGGCCTTCGTTTGCTGTCCTAAGTAGTTGGGCTCCGTTGAGGATCCCCCACCAGCCCTGTTATTCTCAGTCTTAACCCTGCTGTTCATTTCCTCCTTTCCCGGCGCGCCAGCATTTGTGATCTTGCGTTGGTGGGTTCAGTTGTGTGTTGCCTCCTCTCTAACTGGGAACGTGTGCTGGTTGGTGCGGGTCTGGTTCATGCTGCCCATGGCTGAGTTTGCAACATAAGCTGACCTTCTCAGAGACCTTCAGAGGTGAAGGCACGGATTAGTGTATGCGTGTGTGTGTCTTGGGGGACCTCTAGGAGATTTCTTTCTTTTTCCAGAGGTTTCATTTGAGAGGTGTGAAGTAGAGAGTTAGGTACCATTTTTGTAAGTAAGACAACAGGCTTTTTTCTTCCAGGAGCTCCAAGTGCAGGGTACCTGGCATACTCGTTCAAAGGAAAAAAAAAAAAAAAGTCCATTCTTAAGAAGGCTCTGGAAATTTCATCTGCCAATTGGCACTCGAGGCCACGGGAGCAATACACACGTGGAATTTGAACTCTACCCTGCCTCAGAGAACAAGGCTGAAGTGATAGTACGAAATGCGTTTAAATGTCATGCGTTATTATTAGTTGTAATCTTATCTTTGTTAATAATAATAACAGGACCCGCCTAGAAGTTGCTGAATAATAGCAGACGGGCGCTTTCCTAAGCTCACCATCCGACAGCACTGTGGACCCTGGGGAGGCGCCGGCTCCGCAGACGCAGCTGGGAGGGACGGCGTGCTCAGCCGGAAGCTCCACCCTGGTCACACGTGTTCTGCTACATCCTCCACGCCCTTTGGGGCTCTGGTCATTCAGAGAGGCGCCGTGGAGGCCCGGGCCTCTCAGACGCTGGCCTCAGCCTCTTTAGAGCCTCTTCCACCTCCCACCCTCCACCCCCAGCTGCTGGCACAAGTCAGGGGTGTGCGGTCTGGGACCCGCAAGGCGGTTTCTCTTTGCAGATATTCTGCGTGGCCTTTTCCCTTCTATTGTTCGCCGCCCCAGTGACTTGCTGAAACCATGTGTTTCCTACAGATTTTGTTTGCCTGCATTGACTTCTTTGTTTTGCTCCGGTAAACAGACATTTAGCATATACAGATCTTTGCACTTGACAAAGAGAGAGCTGGAGCCCTGGACCCGGGCGGCTGCACTGAGTCACTGAGTCTGAAGACCTTGGCTGGTCCGGAGCTCGTAAATGACTCACACGGTCAGGGCTGGCCCACGTTTGGAGGTTCAGTCGCCAGCAGCGGTGATGGAGGGCAACATCGGGCCTCTGACTCTAATGAGAAAAAATTGTGTTTGAGAGCGAGGTTAGGGTTGAGCCCCAGTTCCAGCAGCTGTGTGACTTTTGGGGAAGTTGCTTACCTGATCTGTGTGTTTCCTCATCTATGTATTTGGTGGCTCACTGGTAAAGAATCTGCCTGCCAATGCAGGACACACGGATTCCATCCCTGGTCGGGGAAGATCGCGTGTGCCACGCACGGAGAAACTAAGCTCGTGCGCCATGACCACTGAGCCTGACTGTGCTCCAGAACCTGAGAGCCACAACGGAGGAAGCCTGCGCACCCTGGAGCTGTGCTCCACAATAAGAAGGCACTGCAGTGAGAAGCCCCAGCATCCCAACTAGAGAAAAGCCCACGCAGCAACGAAGACCCAGCACAGCCAAAAGTAAATGAATATAATTACCAAAAAAAAAATTCTCCCTTAAAAAAAAAAACAAACAGTACCGACCTTGGTGGGAGGCTGAAAGGAGTTAATATTTGGAGACCTTCTCATGGTTGATACACGCTAGCTGCTCTTGTTATTTGTCTGTTGGGCCCTGTTTTGTGGACTGTCCTCAGAGATTCTGTTGGGAAAGGCTTGCCAGTAGACCCCACTTCACTTTAGAAGTGAAATCAAGGCTTTTGTCACTGTAGGTTGATGTGATCCTCCCAGATGTATTGATGATGGTCTGTTCATCAGAAACAGTTCAGAATGTTCTGGACTTCAGCCTTGTACAGGAGGCACAGATAATGAAGGGAAACAGACCTGGGTTTGCACACCCACTCCTGCTCCTCCCAGCTGTGTGACCTTGGAGGTGCCGCTTATCTCCTCTGAGCACCTGTCATCCTCTTGCCAGGGTGACCACGAGCATGAACTGCACCTGAGTTTGTAAGGTGCTTAGGTGGGGCCTGGCACAGAGCCAGCAGATGGTGGGTCAGGGGTTTGCCCTGACTGATGAGCTTCATCCCAAAGGGCCAGTGTGCAGTGTCCTTAGAAAAGGGCATTGGGGGTACAAAGAGAATCTCAAAGAAAGTGGAGCGGTGGAGGGTGAGGAGCAGATGGAGTGGTCATGGCCTTTGAACTTCTCAAAGCCTGACTCTATCAGATCGTCTAGGTCATCTGTGGTCCCGCTCACAGTCCTGGAGTGACAGGAGGCAAGAGCATTGCCCTGCTGCCTTGGGACCCGAGCTGCCCTAGAGAGATTCAATTCCTGTTCCCAGAGGGCTTCAGGCAGAAGCTGGATGGCCCCTGGGGAGGGACAAGGATGCAGAGGTCTATGTTGACAGTCTTCAAAGTCCTTCCACCCTGGACCTTCTAGGATTCTTGGACAGATCCAGAGATAGTCCTCCCCTTCAACACCAGGCATATTCTAGGCCCCCTGCCTCAGATATGAGGACAACTAAGGGGCTAATGGGACACCTTTAACCACTTTTAAAGGCCCAGTCAGGGGACTTCCCCAGTGGTCCAGTGGCTAAGACTCCAAGCTCCCAGTGCAGGAGGCCCAGGTTTGATCCCTGGTCAGGGAAGTAGATCCCACATGCTGCAACTAAGACCCTGTGCAGCCAAACAAATAGACATTCATGTGAAAAAAAAAAGGCCCGGTCAGAGAGGGGATTGCACTCGGTCGGGGGAGACTGTGGACTTCTGGAAGGGGGCCTCGGCAGCTCCACTCTGAGCTCACAGAAAGTGACTCTGAGATGTACCCACTGGCACTGCCCAGAGGCCGGGAGTGTTGGAGGCCATGATGGACCCCAGCGGCACAAAGGGGACTTTGCTGTGATCTCTTCCGAATGCAGCTGCATGGTGGGGTCCTGCCGTCGGCCTTGGTACAGTAGGTGGTAAAGTTCAGGAGTACTTCAAGAGTGTGCTATTTCCACATGACCGCCTAAAACACATTTTAAGTAAAATTTAAAGTAAATTTATCCATGAGCAATCCATGGTGGTCGTTACTGGATGTCGGGGACTGGGTGCCAGCCTCAACACTCTGGCCTCAGGCTTTTCTCAAGCCCATCCAGGACGCCCTAGGCATTGGTGCCTCAGACCACAGGTGTGGGTAGACCACTGCTCTGACCCACAGGGCGGGACTTATTTCCTCAGGCTTTGTTCCCACTGGCCACTGAATCTTTGACTGTGGTTTTGGGGTTTGTTTGATGATGGGAAAGTGGCTGAGCCGTATACTTAATTTTTTTTTTTTAAGATTTTAGAACAGTTTTAGCTTCACAACAAAATTAAAAGTAGACTAGAAAGCGTTCTCATATATCCTCTGCCCCCAAATGTGGAAAGCCTCCTCCATTATTAACATCCCCCACTGGAGTGGCAGCTTTGTTACAACTGATGAACCTTCACGACACATCATAGGTATACAGAGTCCGTAGTTTCCATTAGGGTTCACTTTTGCTGATGTACGTTTGTGGCTTTGGACAAATGTATCCACCTTTCTGTGTATCATACAGAATAGTTTCACGGCCCCCAAAACCCCTGTGCTCTGCTTATTCAACTCTCCCTACCCCAAACCCCTGGCAACCACTCACCTTTTTTACTGTCTCCATAGTTTTGCTTTTTCTAGAATGTTATATAGTTGGAATCATACAGTCTGTAACCTTCTCGGATTGGTTTTTTTTTTTTTTTTTTTAACCGAGTAACATACATTTACATTTCCTCCATGTCTTTTCATGCCTTGATAGCACATATCCTTTTAGCTGATTAATATTCCATTGTCTGAATGTACCACAGTTTATTTATCCATTCCTAGTGGTTAAGATGGAGAAGGCAATGGCACCCCACTCCAGTACTCTTGCCTGGAAAATCCCATGCACGGAGGAGCCTGGTAGGCTGCGGTCCATGGGGTCATGAAGAGCTGGACACTTTTGACTTCACTTTCACTTTTCACGTTCATGCATTGGAGAAGGAAATGGCAACCCACTCCAGTGTTCTTGCCTGGAGAATCCCAGGGATTGGGGAGCCTGGTGGGCTGCCGTCTATGGGGTCGCACAGAGTTGGACTCGACTGAAGTGACTTAGCAGCACCAGCAGCAGTGGTAAAGAACCTGCCTGCCAATGCAGAAGACCTAAGAGATGGGGAGTTTGATCCCAAAGTCAGGAAGATACTCTGGAGGAGGGCTTGGCAACCCACTCCAGTATTCTTGCCTGGGTAAGTCCGTGGACAGAGGACCTTGGTGGGTTACAGTCCTGGGATCGCAGAGTTAGACATGACTGAAATGACTTAGGCTATTGAAGGACATTGTGGTTGCATCCAAGTTTTGGCAATTATGAATAAAGCTGCTCTAAATATCTTTGTGCAGGTTTTTGTGTGGATGGAAGTTTTCAACTCTGGGTTAATACCAAGGAATGCAATTGCTAGATCATGTGGTAGGAGAAAGTTGGGTTCTTATAAGAAACTGCCAAACTGTCTTCCAAAGTGGTTGGACCATTTTGCATTCCCACCAGCAGTGGATGAGAATTCCCACTGCACACAATGTGGGAGGGAAAACAGGCGAGGGGGAGACTTGTGGAGAGATCCCAGGGGTGACGTTCATCCCAGGGCTCACATTCATTGTGCGGCTTCCTTCCGCAATTACCCACAGGGCTGCCTTCTAAAGGCGATCAGCCCATCCTTTCCGCATGTCGTCCTGGTACTGTAAATGGTATCCAATTGGTAGGAAACCTAGCAGGTGTCTTTACGTGGCTGGTCTAGGTGGTTGCTTCCTTTGGTGACAGTGTCGGGTCCCCTGAAGCAAGGCTGGGTGTGTTCCTTTCCAGCCTGCTGTCTGCAGCTTGGGTTGGGGGTGAGTGGCCAGAGGGT
>SJYX01002840.1:131203-161196 GCA_006410675.1 Oreotragus oreotragus | reverse complement strand
GGGTGGGGGGTGAGGGGCCGGGGGGTCGGGGGTCTGGGGGCGGGGGGCGGTGATGAGGTGCATCTTTGCCAGTTGAAGGAAAGTTATGGTGTAGGTTTCTCTATCCCCTTGGGTCATGTTCCCTTGTGTCATTTAACAGAGCTAGTCCCCCCTGGGTGAGCTCTGAGGACTGGGTTGCAGCCCCAAGGACACTCCCAGGAGAGTCAGCTCCTGAGGATTCCTGCGTCAGTTCCAGCTCTCACCAGGTGGCCTTTGGTGAATCTCCTGGCCTCTGTGGGCGGCAGGTTCCTACTGCTATGAGGGAGTTGCTGAGAAAATGCAAGTTCAGTTCAGTCCTCAGTCGTGTCCAACTCTTTGCGACCCCATGAATCGCAGCACGCCAGGCCTCCCTGTCCATCACCATCTCCCGGAGTTCACTCAGACTCAAGTCCATCGAGTCGGTGATGCCATCCAGCCATCTCATCCTCGGTCGTCCCCTTCTCCTCCTGCCCCCAATCCCTCCCAGCATCAGAGTCTTTTCCAATGAGTCAACTCTTCGCATGAAGTGGCCAAAGTACTGGAGTTTCAGCTTTAGCATCAGTCCTTCCAAAGAAATCCCAGGGTTGATCTCCTTCAGAATGGACCGGTTGGATCTCCTTGCAGTCCAAGGGACTCTCAGGAGTCTTCTCCAACACCACAGTTCGAAAGCATCAATTCTTCGGTGCTCAGCTTTCTTCACAGTCCAACTTTCACATCCATACATGACCACAGGAAAAACCATAGCCTTGACTAGATGGACCTTAGTCGGCAAAGTAATGTCTCTGCTTTTGAATATACCATCCAGGTTGGTCATAACTTTTCTTCCAAGGAGTAAGCGTCTTCTAATTTCATGGCTGCAGTCACCATCTGCAGTGATTTTGGAGCCAAAAAAAATAAAGTCTGACACTGTTTCCACTGTTTCCCCATCTATTTCCCAGGAAGTGATGGGACCGGATGCCATGATCTTCGTTTTCTGAATGTTGAGCTTTAAGCCAGCCTTTTCACTCTCCACCTTTACGTTCATCAAGAGGCTTTTTAGTTCCTCCTCACTTTCTGCCATAAGGGTGGTGTCATCTGCATATCTGAGGTTATTGATATTTCTCCTGGCAATCTTGATTCCAGCTTGTGTTTCTTCCATTCCAGCATTTCTCATGATGTACTCTGCATATAAGTTAAATAAGCAGGGAGACAATATACAGCCTTGACGTACTCCTTTTCCTATTTGGAACCAGTCTGTTGTTCCATGTCCAGTTCTAACTGTTGCTTCCTGACCTGCGTACCGGTTTCTCAAGAGGCAGGTCAGGTGGGCTGGTATTCCCATCTTTTCAGCAGTTTATTGTGATCCACACAGTCAAAGGCTTTGGCATGGTCAATAAAGCAGAAATAGATGTTTTTCTGGAACTCTCTTGCTTTTTCGATGATCCGGCAGATGTTGGCAATTTGATCTCTGGTTCCTCTGGCTTTTCTAAAACCAGCTTGAACATCATGGAGTTCACGGTTCATGTATTGTTGAAGCCTAGCTTGGAGAATTTTGAGCATTACTTTACTAGCGTGTGAGATGAGTGCAATTGTGTGGTAGTTTGAGTATTCTTTGGCATTGCCTTTCTTTGGGATTGAAATGAAAACTGACCTTTTCCAGTTCTGTGGCCACTGCTGAGTTTCCAAATGTGCTGGCATATTGAGTGCAGCACTTTCACAGCATCATCTTTCAGGATCCGAAATAGGTCAGCTGGAGTTCCATCACCTCCATTAGCTTACTCCATCATAAAGAATAGGTTCTAGATATTTCTGTAAGTAGGAAAATCTAGCAATTTTTTTCCCAAATAGAATGCTTAAAATACATGCCTATAACTTCTAAATGTGGAAATGAGACAAGTCAAAGGGACAAATTATAATGACAGCTGATAAAATGGATGTTGGTGAGAAGAGAGACAAGACTTAAAGAGTCTCTGGTTCTTTTCCTTGAACCAGCAGCAAAAAAAAAAAAAAAAAAAAAATGAAGTGGTCACAGAAGTAAGTAGCTTGCCATCTGGTATACATAAGGCTTGTAAAGTGAAAAAAATAGATGATTTCAAAATCTAAGATCTTGTTATTCTGAAAGCATGTTAGATAAAGCTGCCAGCCAAGAAGCTAAACAGATCTAAAATTCTGTAATGATTAACAAAGAGAGTTCAGCCATGCTCCCCAAAGGAACAAAGGCTGGGGCAGGCATTTAATATTATGAATTATACATCCGTTCTGAAGGGCAGAACATGAAAGGACTAAGGGTGGAGGGCCCACCAGAGGCAGAAGGACCTAGAAGGAGGGACCAAGATAATATAAAGAAAACTCCTCTTTTTCATAATTTAGCCAAGAGCTTTCCACATAAGTTTTGTTATTAATGCAACTGAGCCCTGCTGCAAAGTGTGAAACCAATACCATTCACTGGATTCTGCCCACACTAAGAATCTTGGAAGCCATATGTTATGGGTTGAAATGTTTCTGCCCCAAATTCACACATCAAAATATTAACCCCCAGTAGCACAGAATATGACCTTATTTGGAAACAGATTTATTGCAGATGTAGCTAGTTAAAATGAGGCCATACTGGAACATGCTGGTGCCTAATCCAACATGGGGGCTTCCCTGGTGGCTCAGATGGTAAAGAATCCGCCTGAAATGCAGGAGACCTGGGTTCAGTCCCTGAGTCTCAAAGAGACATGACTGAGTGACTAAAACAGGGGAATTTGGACATAGACACGCACAGCTAGAAGATGTGAAAATGAGGGTAAAGACTGGGTAGAGATGCTACAAGCCAAGAAAGGTCACAGTGCCAGCAAACCTCCAGAAGCAGGTGAGAGACAAGGAGCAAATCCCCACAGCCACCCAGGGCCATCGGAAGAAATCAGTCCTGCTGACACCTTGATCTTGCACTTCTTACCTCCTGGGGCATGCATGCATGCTCAATTGCTCAGTCCTTTCTGACTCTTTGCAACCCCATGGACTGTAGCCCGCCAGGTTTCTCTGTTCATGGGATTCTCCAGCTAAGAAGACTGGGGATTGTGAGACAATGAATGTCTATTATTTATGCCACCGAGTTTGTGGTATTTTGTTATGACAGCCAATACAGAGAAGGCAATGGCACCCCACTCCAGTACTCTTGCCTGGAAAAATCCCATGGGCAGAGGAGCCTGGTAGGCTGCAGTCCATGGGGTCGCACAGAGTCGGACACGACTGAGCAACTTCACTTTCACTTTTCACTTTCATGCGTTGGAGAAGGAAATGGCAACCCACTCCAGTGTTCTTGCCTGGAGAATCCCAGAGACGGGGGAAGCCTGGTGGAATGCTGTCTATGGGGTCACACAGAGTCGGACACGACTGAAGCGACTTAGCAGCAGCAGCAGCAGCAGCAGCAAGCTAATATGGCTTCCCCAGTGGCTCAGTGGTAATGAATCTGCCTGCAATGCAGGAGCCGCAGCAGACACAGGTTCAATCCCTGGATCAGGACGATTCCCCTGGAGGAGGGCATGGCATGGCAACCAATTCCAGTATTTTCCTGGAGAATCCCATAGACAGAGGAGCCTGGGGGCTACAGTCCATGGAGTTGCAAAGAGTCAGACATGACTGAAGCGACTTAGCACACACAGCACAGCAAGCTAATAAAGATTTAGCTTTCCTGGCATTATCCCAATGCTGACTACCATTGTGACTTGCTGTAAAGAACTTTGTGTCTTCTTGAAGAGAGGATCTTTTCCTTTAAAAATGGTACAAGTAAACCTATTTATAAAACATAAAGTAAGTCACAGATGTAGAAAACAAACATGGTTACCAAGGGGGAAAGGGCTGAGGGATAAATGATAAAATTGGGATTGACATATATGCACCATGTGTATGCTGTACTCAGTAGCTTCTGTCATGTCTGACTCTTTGCAGCCCCATGGACGGTAGCCCACCAGGCTCCTCTGTCCATGGGATTTTCCAGGCAAGAATACTGGAGTGGGGTGCCATGCCCTCCTCCAGGGAATCTTCCTGACCCAGGAATCAAACCCATATCTGCTGTGTCCCTGCATTTCAGGGAGATTCTTTGCATTTGAGCCACTGGGGACGTTCCATAGATACACTACTGCTATATATAAAATAGGTAACTATGAAGAGGCTACTGTATAGCACAGGGAATGATACTCTGTACTCTGTAATGACCTGTATGGGAATAGAATCTAAAAAAGAGTAGATGTATGTATATATGTATATGTATTAGAGAAGGAACTGGAAACCCATTCCAGCATTCTTGCCTGGAGAATTCCATGGACAGGAGTCTGGTGGCCTGCAAGAGGTGGACATGACTTAGCAACTAAACTACCACCACCACCGTGTATATGTACAACTGACTTACTTTGCTCTATAGCAGAAATTAACACAACATTGTAAATCAGCTAAACTCCAATAAAAAATTAATTAAAAAGAATTCTTTCATGAAAAAAATTTTTCAGAGAGTGCTTAAGGACAGATATTTTTCTAGTGTTTTAGAGAGGTCTAATAAAGCTGGGAAGCAAGTGATAGACAAAGGAATGCCTACATATGGTGAGCAGGCTAAAAAGAACAGGAAGGATCCAAAGATATTGGGTTTATTAATTTCACACAGGTAAAAAATATCAGCTTGTTGTATGTCATAATAAAAATTAATGCATACAATTAATTTTGAAAAAATATTTAAGGAGGAAGGATTGACTATTTTCCTCTATGCTAAGGCCCAAATAATCTGTAACTGATAGAATTTCAGAGCAGTAAATGACTTTAGACAGTACCTCATCCTATAAATGGGGAACTAAAAACAAGAAGGATTAAGGGGTCTGGGCAGGCATGAGGCTGGCCAAGACCAGAGACCTTTCGTCAGAGAAACAGAAAAGCAGTTGCTGCTGCTGCTGCTGCTGCAAGTCTCTTCAGTCGTGTCCGACTCTGTGCAACCCCATAGACGGCAGCCCAACAGGCTCCTGTCCCTGGGATTCTCCAGGCAAGAACACTGGAGTGGGTTGCCATTTCCTTCTCCAATGCATGAAAGTGAAAAGTGAAAGTGAAGTCGCTCAGTCGTGTCCGACTCTTGGCGACCCCATGGACTGCAGCCTACCAGGCTCCTCCGTCCATGGGATTTTCCAGGCAAGAGTACTGGAGTGGGTTGCCATTGCCTTCTCAAGAAAAGCGGTTGAAGTCCTTGAATTGAGTCAGAATCTCTGTCCCTGTTCCTTGCTTGAAGGTAAAAGCAAGCTTAGTCAAACATGGTCCCAGAAGTTAACTATGCCAAAATGCTAGTGCAACTATTTCCATAGCAACTTCCGTCTAACTTTATAAGCCACTGAATCATCAAGATTCTAGGATCCAGCTAGTTTGTACCTTTCTTTTAAATTCCTAACCTGGTTATAAGTGTTGGTCACTCAATCGTGTCCTACTCTTTGTGAGCCCATGAACTGTAGCCTGCCAGGTTCCTCTATGAAATTCTCCAGGCAAGAATACTGGAGTAAGTATCCACTCACCAGCCTTTCAATTCTCCAGGGGATCTTCCTGACCCATGGATCAAACCTGGGTTTCCTGCACTGCAGGCAGATTCTTTACTGTCTGAGCCACCAGGGAAGCCTGGTTATAGGAATGCTGAACTTGAGCAATGAGCATTTCTAGGGCTGATGAAAAAGACATGGCATTTGAGAGGAACAAAATCTGCAAAGTTGTTTCATTATTCACTGTGCTTGCACATGTTTTGTTTTCTTATCATCATCCCTTGGAGATTAAGAACTATGGGGTAGGAGATATTTTAGAGAGTCACACCCCTTCAGTTTGCAAATAAGGAGGAGTCCTAGAGTGACTGCTTTACCCATGGTTCTGCAATCAATTTTAGCAGAACTGGGCTAGACTGTTTTCCAGACTCCTAGTTCACCTGTTTTTATTAGCAGTACACCGCTACCCCAGGGTACATATAAAAGCCTCTCTTTTATATGTATTTATTTGTTCACTGTGAAGCAAAGGAAGCATCACTGCCTTGCTACTGATCACTTTAGAAACGGCCAACTCTTACATGTGAAGTATAGATGGTAAACAGTGCACAGTCATTCTACAGGCTTGGCCAGCTCTTGACCCTTTATGCATTTCATTATCATAGCCCCAGCTTGCAGAGGAAATGGATTCTCTTCCAGTCACTTCCGTTGAAGGATATTATGTTTCTGCATAAAAGCTTAGGCGTCCTAATAGGTACCCTGAAAATGTACAAATGAATATAGTAGATAAACTTGTGCCAAACATACATTTGGCCTTGCTCTATGACTCAGTGTGTTTTTAAAGTACTCTAAGAGCAAAATAGTTCTTTGGGGACTAGCCAGAACATATTTTTAAACCTTCTGTGCCAAGATCTCTGTACTTCAGCTACTAACTGACAATGGTTGGCACTCCTGAATTCATTCAATCCAAGTGTGCAAGAGCCCCACTTTCAATATGCTGTCTGGCTCAACCCTGTGGTGCAGAGCTAGCAAAAATTCCACTGAAGTTAGTAGGTCACACTCCTCTCAGTGTGGAGGGGAACAGGCAAAACCAATAGCCAAAGTCTACTGAACTTCAAACTGCTAATTTTTTTTTTTTTTCCGGTGACTCTAGTCTCAATTACTCAATATGCAGACCATAAATTTTGAGTCCTGAGGAGCATTCCTAGAGTTTTAATCTTTGTCATTCTAACTGCTTTTCTTCCACATGTCTGCATTTCAATTAGATTGTAAGAGATTAATTGATAGCCTCACAAAGTGCAAACATCAAAAGGAGAAAAGGAAACCAAATCCTGCATGGCTGTTTAGGCTAGAACATAAATCAAGTTAGCAGTTGTACCCCTGGTAAAATCTAATACCAGTTTAAATGAAACAGATAGCTGTTCAGTAATAACAAACTTTTTCTGAGCATCTTCTTTTCTTACAGTGTTTTCCAAGGAGAATGCTGATCTTGGTTAGGACAGTGGATTTGCTGCTCTTCAAGATTAGGCCTGTTTTTTTTTGCTTCATTTTTAGACTTTTCTGTCTACTTCCAGATGCCTGAAAGTTCTTAAGCAAAACTTTTTACTCCCTAAGTAGAGATTAAAGACTTAATATATCTCAATATACTAGTGCTTAGTCACTCTCTCATGTCTGACTCATTGTGACCCATGGATTGTAGCCCACGAGGCTCCTCTGTCCATGGGATTTCCCAGGCGAGAATACTGGAGTGAGTTGCTATTCTGTTCTCCAGGGTATCTTCCCAACCCAGGGATCAAACCCGCATCTCCTGCATTGCAGGCAGATTCTTTACCATCTGACCCGCTGCAGAAGCCTGAATATACTAGGCTACTCAATAAATATTAAATGAATGAATGATGTCATTATGTCAATTAGTTTCTGCATAAATGGTTTACAACTTAACTCATTTGTTAAAACTACTGGATTTTACTGAATTTGAATTCAAATGTAACCATTTCTAGCTAAGAATCTAAAAATATACATTGTCACAATTTTAGGAGAGCTGGTGAGTGGACCCTTAGACATATTGGAATAGAAAACAGCAGTGTGAAATTCTCCCTTCACAGGGAAGCTTCCAGTTGTGGAAAGAGGACATATGAGAATATAGTTCTAAAATCCACCTGACAAGCAGGGGCAGAGCAGTAAAACCACACCTTCCAGAAGGAATTTCCATCTCCACTATTAGCAATTTTGAGCTGAATTCACCATTCCCACATTAAAATGAGACAGTTCCTCATTGAATGAATTCTAATAGAGGAGCAATGGCTCAGAGGTTAAAGCGTCTGCCTCCAATGTGGGAGACCCAGGTTCAATCCCTGGGTTGGGAAGATCCCCTGGAGAAGGAAATGGTAACCCACTCCAGTATTCTTGCCTGGAGAATCCCAAGGACAGAGAAGCCTAGTAGGCTACAGTCCATGGGGTCGCAAAGAGTCGGACACGACTGAGCGACTTCACCTTCACCTTCAGTACACCTAGGAGAAGGAATAATCTTTGAAAACTATCCTGGCTTCTATGTGTTTCCTCTAAAACTATAATTCCTTCCCTTTAAAATACCTTATATAACAGCATTCAAAATGTTTGGGGGCATTTCTGTATGTTTGATTTTTCTACACAGTTTGTGTTTTAACTGACTTAACATCTTGCCTAAAACTCTAGAAGCCAGATTCTGTCTAGAATGGAGTTTAAGTCTCAGCAGGATTCTCTTTCCTGAGGGGAAAAAAATAGTTCTTGTCATTCCTGTTTCAGATCAGGGGGAGAATGGCCAGGAGATTTCATAGGTAGACTCCTTTGGTCAGTATGCTTAATTTCTGAAATCAAAATTTGCCTTCACTGGTCTGGAGTGTGAGGTTGATATTTATTCAGCTCTCACATTTGAGGGTGAGTGGATGCCCCCATGCAAGAAATGTGGATGTCTGTCCAAGAGGTGTGGGAGAGTCTGCCCTGGTTTCCTTTACAGAGTATTTGTCTCACCGGGTTGATGCATCTGGAGTTCCTCAGCTTCCTTATGAAAATGTTGATGTTTATTCAGCCTTGCTGAGTCTTGACAACGATGGGCAGATGCCTGTGGCCACCTACGTCTCTGGATGGGAAGCTGGCAGCCCTCAGGACCACGTATTCTGCTGTCTGTGACACCTCCCCAGAGATTTAAAAACAGGCTGGTCAGAGTCAAGTCCAGATAGATGATGTGTAAATGTTTAGTCTGAGGTATTTTTTTTTTTAATCTGTGTCTCCTTCTCTTGACAAACTCTCCTTCCTTGGTTTGTTGGTCCAGCTTGGTCCTAACAAGATAAGACAGAGTCTATTTTTCTATATTGGCCTTGCAAGAAGTTAGACTCATTTCTGGTGTGAAGACAGAAGGAAGTTGTGAAAAACTGAAGAGAATGGAAATTGTTAGAGTGATTGTACCTTTTATAAAGATAAGCAGTGCATTCAAAATACACTTCCTAAGCTACATATGATTAAATACACCTTGCACTTAATGCATTTCATCCTGACATCCCAGGGCACTCCAATCCCATACTTCTCACCATGATCCCTGAGCCCCAGGGGAAACTTGGTGTGGTAAAGGATGAATGGAAAAGAAGTAATTGCAATTGGTCTGAGGATGTCCATGGCTAATCCCACTATACCTGGATGATTTTCTTCTTAAACTATAGTTTATTCCATAATTCGATAAGATTCACATCTAAAATTGTCAGGTTTTTTTTTTTTCCCAGCTGTGATTCGACAACTACAGCAGATTTGGAAAATACACAGTTGTAGGCATTTCAAGATCACATTTCAATATGACCCTCTGTGAGCAACAGGCCAACTGGCCAGACTAGTTCAGCTTTTCAAGGCAAGGGTAGAAAACAGTCCCCAAACAGGAAACTCTACTGTGGAGATGATTTTGTAATTCAGGGGCTATGTGGGGAACCAAAGACTTAAATGAAGCACTTGAACTTCCCAACCTTTTGGTATTCTATCATTCTAGTCTAACCATACAGATGGCTTACAGTTAAAAGTTGAAGCATAAAATCTGTTTGCTGAAAGACAGACATTTCCAACTTATTAAATATCAGCACATGAAGGAAAAAAATTACTGGAACCTCTTATAGTTGCTTACTTTGGGCAGCAGCCAAGACAGAACATTCATTATTTCTGGGTAAACCTTTGTGTATCTAAGTAGACTGATTTTCAGATAGAAGGCATGTATAGACTCAGCATCTGGAAAGCTTTCTCATAATCTTCAAAATCTTGGTTCAGTTTTGAACGGTGGACTAACCACAGCTATTGAAATGCTTGGACTGCATTTCCACAAAGGGTGTTTTAGGTGAAGTGAGGCTGGCTTCGTCTGGGCTTCCCTTCAGACCTGGCAGAGCTTCTCCCAACAAGCAGGTGTTGGAACCCACAGAATTAAGGGGGTAACACCTAAAAATGAAATCCACATAGAGCCACCATCCTCACTGGTGTGCTCGGCAAAATGCCCATTCCTTGAACACATAGATTTCTACCCATGTTTCATTTCTATTTACTTGGTTTTTAAAAAAAGCCTTGATATGTGAATACATCTATTTATAAGGTTTTATTCATTCTCAAAATAATGTCAATATAATTTTTCAATTACATTAAGAAGAAAAAAACTTATGTAGAGAGTTGGAATTTTTCTATTTATATTCATATATAAATATGAATGAGAAGGAGAGAGATTTTAAGGAACTGGCTCACTTCGTTGTGGACACTGGCAAGTCTGAAATCCGCAGAGCAGGCTGGCAGCTAGGAAATTCCAGAGAGAGTTGGTGTTGCCGTCTTGATTCCAGAGGCAGTCTAAAAACAGAAAACCTTCCTTTTCTAAGGACCGTGGCCTTTCTCTAAGGTCTTCAACTGAATAGATGAGGCCCAGCTACATTTCAGGTGGTAATCTACTTTACTCAAAGTCTACTTTACTAATTTAAATGCTAATCACATCTAAAAATACAACTTCACAGCAGCATCCAAACTGATGTTTGACCGAGCAACTGGTGACCACGGCCTAACCAAGTTGACACATAAAATTAACCAGTACGTTATCTTGTACATAATTCAAATTTTTTAACTTAAATATGCTCAGAGGAGTGTATGAAAAATTACAGACCTACAATATATAAAATCTGGGTTAAAAGCTAGTCATAAATTATTTCAGTTTAATAATTCTAGTTGTCATTGGCTCCTTATAAGATTGCCTAGAAAGAATAGTGTTAGGAAGTTATCATCCGTATGCCAAAATAGGATGTTAATTGAAACCTAAATCAATACCATAAATAAATTTTTCAAAACTATAATAAGGATATAAAGAATCCAAATTTCCACTAAAACTAAGCCCAGTGTGGAAATGATATTGATGTTTAGTTCAAGCTCACTGATGGGTTTTTGAGTTAGAGTTGATTCTCTCTCTCTCCGGAAAGGTCATTAACTTACAGTAAGTTCTTGAACTAGCATTCATTTCTGGGGTAAAGAGTGACATTCTCTGATGAACAGAGTCTTCCAGTTTAACTCTGAAAATGAAAGTGGATAAATACTGTAATCCAATGGCAACATGGCAACCCATTTATTTAGAATCTCTTAGGTGACATAGCTTCTCAGTGATTTATGACCAAAAAGAAATTCATGTTATATGGTTGTTTACATGCATAGATTCTAAAAGGTAATGTAAATTCAAAACTTTTTAAGCTTTTTCCCAAAGACTCACATTTCTTTCTCACAGAATCCTCTTCAGATGACTATATAGCAGTTACCTGGGCTCTTAGCTTTCCTTTGTGATTTCTGCTTACTCCTTCAGTTTCTCTTGGTCATTTCTTCCCATCCCAGCTCCTTCACTGGATCCTAGGTTTACCTTCCTGGGGAGCATTGATAAGATGGGCCTTCTCTTGTTAATAACCTACAAGTCTCACAAGTCTCACATATACCATTATGCCACAAATATCTGTCTCTCTCTTTTATTTTTTTTTATTTTTTTTTTTACTAAATACACTGTCAGCTCATTTGGAGAACAAAAGTGAAAACTCTGCCCTTTCACAGAGAGGAATTAAAAAGAGAGCTCTAAATTCTCTCTTCTAGTGGCCTAAAAAAGATGTTTAACCTGAAGATGAATCTGTTGCTATTGAATTGATTCATTTATTATAATTATCATAAAACTGTAGGAAGGCCAAGGGTTTCTCAATGTTCAGAACAAGATTTTTTTTTAATTTTTCTACCTCAAATGTAAAAGAAACAAAACAAATTGAAACCAGAGCTATTGCCTTAGCTTTAGAGATCAAAAAACCTCTGTTACTTCTTTCCATGACTGGTTAGAAATAAGTCATTAGGACATCAGAAGACCGGGGGAGGTGGGAGGGGGGTTCATGTTTGGGAGTTCGTGTAAAAAAATAAATAAATACAAAAATAAAAAAATTAAAAAAAAAAAAAAAAGAAGACCACTGAGTTTAAAAAAAAAAAAAAAATCAAAGTATGGGATCTCCCTGGTGGATCAGTGTTTAGGACTCTGCACTTCCACTGCAGGGGGTACAGGTTCAATCCCTGGTTGGGGAACTGGGGTCCCACATGCTGTGCAGCCAAAAAAAGAAAGAGAAAAGGCAAAGTAGATTCTTCTGGCACTTGCTCTATGGAAATGTTTTGTTTCATACTTCATGTTTTTTTTTGGTATGCTAGGATTGGTCATTGATGACCAAATCTTTGGTCTGGAAAAGTAATGAAATAAAAGCTACTTGAGTTCCACTCTTTCCAGTACCATAAAGCTCACCTCATTAAGAAAGAAGTAAAGGTTTCAAGAAAGCTCAAAGCAAAAAGGATAAAAATGCAAAACTTCTTTAGGATGAAGTTTTCGATGGTTTTCCTTTGCCAAAATATTTGCCTTCGAGGCACTACATCTGTGCTATCTAGTACACTGTCAGCTCTTAGAAGAGTGAACATCCTGCTGCTTTGACAGTTTTGGGCTGTGGCCTCAACCTTTTTTGATCATATGCCTCTATCAATAAAATTATTGAGCACATACTCACAATATATGTATATGTATGTGTAAATCATACAACTGTACTTTTTAAAATAATATATACATTAAAAAGCTATACACACATAATTTTAAATGAGAAAAAATTTTCCTACACCCTAGTAAATAATTTTGTACCTCACATGCTACCATACCCTCTGCTTGGCAGATCATATCTTCAGCAAAGCTTTCCCTTCTATGGACCTTTCACTTCCAGCAAATTTCAATTTCAATTAGAAAGTAGCACCTGCTTACTGCAGCTACAGGTGGTGCTGTTTTCTCTCACTACAACAAAAGAAAAGCCCGTGCGGCAACAAAGACCCGGCACAGCCAATTAAATAAATATGTACTTTTAAATCTGTACCTTCCTACCCTTCTCTCCTCTCCTCTGAAGAGCCAGATTGCATCCATTTCATTATCCCAGTTCAGTTCAGTTCAGTTCAGTCGCTCAGTCCTGTCCGACTCTTTGTGACCCCATGAATCGCAGCAGCCAGGCCTCCCTGTCCATCACCAACTCCCGGAGTATATCTTCTGCTTCTGTTAGGTCCATACCATTTCTATCCTTTATCGAGCCCATCTTTGCATGAAAATGCAAAGACCCTCCTAATTTGAAATTTCTCAGAGTACAGTATTGAAAAGTGGTTCAGAACCTGGGATTTATATTATGGCTTGGCCCCATGTTAGCTTCCTGGGGCTCTCAGTTTCCTCATCTGTAAAATGGGCTAATGATGCTACATTTGGGGAAGATGAAATGAGACAGAGTGTAGTCACTGGCACATTGGTAAGACTCAGTAAGTGGCAGCTAGTGCTTCGTATCACCGTCATCATGGGTGTGATCATTGCCCAGGGTGGAGAGCAAGTTTCCTGACTGTTGCTGGGGATAAAGCCCAGATAAACACCCGGAGTGAAGTGAGGAGAACATATGATTGATCAGCATCTTGGTTTCTGTTCTCTGAGCAGTGACCTGGACCAGTTGTGTGACTGTGACCTGCACTTGACCTTTTAGAAACAGATGAGGGCAACCTGAGAGAGCTTCCTTTACACTGGGCAGGACTGGATCTCTGACCATGGATCGTGTTACCACTTCCTGGAGACAGGCAGTCCTTTCAATTTTGTGTTTCATTTATGTAAACTTTCCTCTGATGAAGACTTGATACAGAGGAAGAAAAACATACATGAACCCTTTATTTCCTGTGATAAATGATGACCTTTGGAACTGGGGTCAAGTCCAAATTCTTCAAGACAGAGTTTTTTTGGTTTTTTTGTTTGTTTGTTTTGTTTTGCTACTGTGGTTTTAAAGTCACGACATGTTGTGCTTTTGGCTGCTGGTCTTTCTGGCTTATGATCCGATTGAGATGCTAATAAATGAAATGGGTTCCTTTGGAAGGCATTCAGATATTACTCACTGGAGTAAAAATGCAACATTTGTTCAGGGAGAGGACTGAATAATATGAAAACAGGTCTTATGTGCTTAGGGTCAACATCTGACAAGAAAAGAAGGGCTGCAGGCCTTGGGGACCATCTTGCTGGATGATCTTCATCCTTGCTGAAGATGCGGACAAGGATACAATTATCCACAGCTGTCACAGCACTTCAGTGGGTTTTGAGAAGCCCCTGGTTGGGGTTTGATGAAAAGTCTTGTGTTTTTCCTCGTCTGTTTGCCAGATTAACATTTCACACAAAACAGGCCAGAGGTGGGATACGCTGGGCTTTTGCTGGAAAGGCTTGCGGCTCAGAGTCTGCTGTAAAGTATGAGGTTTAGAAAAGTCAGAGGGTGTTTTTGGTTTTCTTGAGGTCACCTTTGACATTTTAGCAACATAGCTAGCAGATTGGGATGTAAGACTCCAGCAAATCTGAGGTCCAACAGGATGTGAAATGAGGCCTAGGATGTCAAAGAGAGGAGGGACTTTGGGGACGATGAAGTCTTCCTTTTATAGACGAGAAAAAGCCACGAGAGGCTGAGTGGAAGACCTAACAGCACACAGCTAGTTAGGGCCAAGATGAGACCGGAACCCAGGTCTTAACTTCTAGTCTGGGGCTCGTCTATGTTTGGCCTATGCGTGCTGTAGTTCACAGGTCTTATACAGTGATCAACTGTGATCATGCTCTTTGTCACTTCTGTACCAATTAAGTTTGGCAGATGAAGTTTTTATTTTATAATATTTTCTTTTTAAAAACAGTGATATAATCGTATCATAGAAAAATTTCTCCAAGGAGTGAACTCTGCCAGTCATTAATGTTTTGGCATTTTTCTTTCCTGTCTTCATTTGTGCCTGAGCATGTGAGTGAAGCGAGAAAGAAAAAGACCTACAAAGTACATATACAGGCAGAAATAATTGTAATAATATCAGACTTATTCCGCCTGACCTTAAAGTGTATTAGAAATTGGATTGGAATCCCTTGATAGCCATATTTCCATCCCTTGTCCTTGCGACTTGGAAAAATGTATGATTCTGGAGCCAAATCTCTGGATAACATGACCAGGATTTAGCCTCACCTGGGTGAATACATTTTTAGCCTAAATGTTCTCAAGTGAAAAATTAGGTGGTGACAGTCTAGAAGGTAACTTGTTTGGCATCCACTTGCTAGACACGGAGCATGGGTAACTGATGCCTGCTTTGGTTTAGCCAGACCCATGAGAGAGCTCACAGACCACCGCACTGGGGCATAGACGCCATACAACTGGGCGACTGTGTGCACTCTTCTCTTCCCGGTGGTGCTCCAGACAAGTTCTGGGGGACGTGGCAGGGCTTCCAGATGTTAACATAGAGACAGAGATGTCCGCACACTTTCCCTGGAGGGATAACTGATGCTGTTGAGACATGGTCCCTGTGTGTATCCTGTGAGTGGAAAACGGCAGCCTGGAGTCCCTGTGGCTGGTCCTTGTCGCTCTGCTCGGGGTGTTGGGTAAGGCCTGCACCTCACCCCTTTTTCTCTGCAATACCCCCACCACGGCATGACTGGCCTTCACTCTCCAGACTAGTACCCAGGGATCCATAGTCTTTTTTAAAATTTAATTTTATTTATTTATGGCTGTACTGGGTCTCTGTTGCTGTGTGTGGGCTTTCTCTCACTGCAGCAAGTGGGCGTCTCTTTGCAGTGACCTCTCCTGTTGCAGATCACGGGCTCTAGGGCGCATGAGCTTCAGGAGTTGTGACCCATGGGCAAAGTTGCTCCCTGGTATGTGAAATCTTCCCAAACCAGGGATTGAACCTGTGACTTCTGCATTGCATGGCTTAACTGGACCCCCAGGGAAGTCCCCTATATTCTTTTAAAGCTACTTCATTGAGCTATAACTGGCAGGCAGTAAGCTATGCATATTTATCATATGTATACTATGTGAAAAGTTTGGGCGTATCCACCTATCTGAAGCTTGCACCACGAGTTACTGAGCCTGTCTGTCACCCCTGGAAATTTCCAGATGCTCCTGTAATCCCTCCGTCCACACCCTCTACCTCCCCTCCCACCCCCAACCCCCAGCCACCCCTCATCCTGCTTTCTGTCACTATGGATGAGTTGACATTTTTTTTGCAGATTTCTATAAATGGAACCACATAATTAGTACTCTTTTTCATCTGGTTTCTTTCACACAGTGTAAGTACTTTGAGATTCATTCACACTGTTACATGTATCTGTAGTTCTTTCCTTATCTCCTCCCCTGTTGGGACATTTGGATTGTTTCCACTTTTTTTTTTTTTTTTGCTATTACAAATAAAGTGACTGGGAACACTGCGGGTCTTTCTATGAACATATATTTTTCCTTTTCTCGTGGTTAAATACCTGGCATGAAGTGACTGGGTCCTACGGTGGGTATAGGTTTAACTTCTCTGGAAATTGACAAACTGTCAGTTTTTTGTGATTACATCGCTGTACTAGGAATCTGTTGTTGGTGGTTTTTTTAATATTTATTTGGCTGCACTGAGTCTTAGGCGCCACACACAGGGTCTCCAGTCTCTGTTGCTGGGTATGAGATCTTTAGTTGCTTCATGCAAACTCTTAGTTGCAGCATGTGGGATCCAGTTGCCTAACCAGGGATCAAACCCAGATCCCCTGCATTGGGAGTGTGGACCACCACACTGGACCACCAGGGAAGAAGTCCCCGGAATCCGTATTTTTTAAATAACCCTCCCCAGCAATTCTGCTGTAGCCTTTTCCATTTCCTTCCTGCGGTCACCTGATGGCCTGCGTTGGCCCTGGGTGATAGGCTGCGTGAGCCAGTCACCTCCACTTGTTCTCTCAGGGCCAGTTTGGCCTTGACCTCTCTCTGCAAGCTGCCCCTGAGGAGCAGAGGGAAGACTCAGACTCTTTCCTTGCATATCTGTCTCCCACCCACCCAAGCCCCGCAGGGACACTGACCTGCTCTGGGCTCAACAAGCTATGTGGCAAGGAACTGCCCTGCCCACTGCCACAGTGTCCTGCTGGAGACCTCAGAGGGGTGGACACACCCGTGACTTCCTCGTGAAATGCTTGGATGCCTTGGGCTCACTTCTCAGCTGACCCCTGGCTTGACATGAGCCCGCTACAGAGACAGTCTGGAATCTGACCTGCCTGAACGGGGAATCAGAGCTCATTGCTGCCTCTTCCAGGCCCTTCTACCCAGCAGCCAGCACTTAACTTGCCCTCTTAGGTGCCGAGCCCTGAGCTAAGGTGCTCATCGCAGCACAACATCCCTGGGGAGCTCAGTATATGAAGAAAGGGCAGGAGAGGCAGATTTTCTGTTGAAAGCGGGCCTGGGTGGGGCAGGCTGGGCACTCCTGGGATGGGCCAGGGAGGGGAGTCATGGTTAAGCCAGACTTGACTCAGGTGGCAACAGTATGGCCTTTCACCTCTGCCCATGCGTGCCCTTCACAGCCCAGACAGCTCTTGAGGTCTTACAATAAACTGTGGAAAGTTCTGAAAGAGATGGGAATACCAGACCACCTGACCTGCCTCTTGAGAAACCTATATGCAGGTCAGGAAGCAACAGTTAGAACTGGACATGGAACAACAGACTGGTTCCAAATAGGAAAAGGAGTATGTCAAGGCTATATATTGTCACCCTGCTTATTTAACTTATATGCAGAATACATCATGAGAAACGCTGCTGGGCTGGAAGAAGCACAAGCTGGAATCATGACTGCCAGGAGATATATCAGTAACCTCAGATATGCAGATGACACCACCCTTATGGCAGAAAGTGAAGAGAAACTAAAAAGCCTCTTGATGAAAGTGAAACAGGAGAGTGAAAAAGTTGGCTTAAAACTCAACATTCAGCAAACAAAGATCATGGCATCTGGTCCCTTCACTTCATGGGAGATAGATGGGAAAACAGTGGAAACAGTGTCAGACTTTATTTTTTTGGGCTCCAAAATCACTGCAGATGATAATTGCAGCCATGAAATTAAAAGACACTTACTCCTTGGAAGGAAAGTTATGACCAACCTAGATAGCATATTCAAAAGCAGAGACATTATTTTGCCAACTAAGGTGCGTCTATTCAAGGCTATGGTTTTTCCAGTGGTCATGTATGGATGTGAGAGTTGGACTGTGAAGACAGCTGAGGATTGAAAAATTGATGCTTTTGAACTGTGGTGTTGGAGAAGTCTCTTGAGAATCCCTTGGACTGCAAGGAGATCCAACCAGTCCATCCTGAAGGAGATCAGTCCTGGGTGTTCATTGGAAGGACTGATGCTGAAGCTGAAACTCTAGTACTTTGGCCATCTCGTGAGAAGAGTTGACTCATTGGAAAAGACTCTGATGCTGGGAGGGATTGGAGTCAGGAGGAGAAGGGGACGACAGAGGATGAGATGTCTGGATGGCATTGCCTACTCGATGGACATGAGTTTGAGTGAACTCCGGGAGATGGTGATGGACAGGGAGGCCTGGCGTGCTGTGATTCCTGGGTTCGCAGAGACACGACTGAGCGACTGAACTGAACTGAACTGAACTGGGGAGGGAGTGGTGATGCCCCGCGGCTGCCTGGCGTTCTCGGGCCGCCTCGAGCCCTGCGGGGTGAGGAGGAGGCGAGGTGTTCCGGGCTGCGGGCCAACGCCCAGGCACGTCAGAGCTGCTTGGTGGACAGCGCGTGCTCTCGCTGGGGGTGCTCACACCCTTTCCTGGGGGCAGTGAAGCGAAAGGGAAGCATGTGAGAAACAGAGCCACCTCGGGAGAGTGTGAAGTCTTGGTTCTGTTCCTGGAGAGGAGCGGGTCGGTTTGCATACACCTTGTGCGGTTGGTGTTGGAGGACGCGAATCCCACCACCTGCCCGCGCAGGCTGTTTGGATCCGGTGGCCTCTTTTTCACTTAGATTCCTGCTATCCTGGCCCCACAAATCCCATGTTTGAGTTGCTCTGGGCCCAGTGTGGGAGAAGCCCGGAATGTAGTGGAATTTCTAGATGATAACGAAATTCCATGTGTAATGTTTTGAGGAGCTGCTAAGCTGTTTTCCTTGCAGAATGCTTTGGAGGTAGTGGTTTCCCATTGCCTGCAGTTTAAAGCCCAAGGCCGGCCTCTTGCATTCAGAACTTTGCTCTTTCTGCCTCCGTACAAGGATCTTCTCCAACCAGACTGAATCTGTCGTCACATCCTGTCTCCACGCCTTCGGCTGGATCATTCCTTTCCCCTAGGATACCCCTTTACCTCCCTCTCAGATTTAATGCACATACTGCCTTCCCCACCTCCTTTGGAGAAAATTCATCCCTTTTTGCAGCTCCCAAGGCAGTTGTAGGTCTGACTCAGTGACCCAGATCCTGATTTACAGACTAATCTGGGTTGGTAACCTCTGCCGTGAGATGACACTGAAGGTAACCACGGACTGTTCACTGTGGCGTGGCCCACGCTTCCCTGTCCAGCCCGTGACTGCCAGCCTGTGGGCGAGCTGCCACTCTGCAGCCAGTCTCCACGTGGCACCGTCTTCACAGGGAGGGATGCTGGCCCCTGGCATGGGCGTGCGGAGCCTTCCATGCTGGCAGGCTGCCTCGGGTTCCCGGGGTGCTGCCTGGCTGCCTCCCCTCTTGGGCCCCTGCCCATTTGGAAGCGTGCCCCTGAGCACTGCCATCCCTGAACCTAGCCAGCAGGCCGTCCAATCCCCCACGGGGGCCAGGAAGCCTGGCTGAACACAGTGATTGTGACCTAGTGTTGGAGAAGCAGGCAGCCACTTACTGAGCTTACAGGGTGGGTTTGGTGGATTCCGAACCTCTGATTCTCGTTGCACAGAAAATAGCCAGAGTGGCCTGTCACCCAAGCCAGAAACCCGACGTCCTCTCTCCAACCCGTCCTACTTCTCCTTGACGCTGGTGACTCTCTTTGAACTATTTATCCATGTCTCTAGCTTAGATGGTCACTGTGGGTTCCTGCGTGGTTCCCCCACTTCTGATCTGTCCCCCACTCCGGTCTGCCTCTGTATTCTGCTTTCGAGAATTCAGATCCTAGCTGCACCCTCCACCCCAGTGGGTCACCAGCAGCCCCTCCCAGCATGGGTTTCAGGTCCCTGCGCTACTTTAGTTCCCTGGGTATGGAAGGGCACGGGCCCTCCCTTCTTGCTGTCTTGTTTCTTGGGCCTGGAACATTCTCCAAGCTCCGTCCCAGGCCAGGGGCCACTTGTGCTTCAGGCTTCAGTCCTGACATTGCTCCCCGGGAGACACTTCGCTGGCCCCAGTTCTGTCGTTCCCATGGCTTGTACAACCTCTTTATCATGCTCTGTTCTCCTTGCCCATCCTGCACATCCCTGTTTCATGGCACTGTGTCCCAGCTCCTTAGACCAGAGCCTGGGCCGGGCGGCTGCTAGAGAAATGTGGACCGTGGGGGTTTTGGACAGACCTCCAGGATGGCTGGACTGAGGCCTCTGGGGGCTCCAGATTTCTCACCGGAAGTGGGAAAGGTTGGCCCTGGGGTCTGGTCTCACATCCAGCTTCCTGTTCTCATGTCTAACAGCCAGGCACAGAGCTAAGCAGAGTAGAGATGAGTACCCTGGGGGTTGTCAGTAGGTTCCAGGGCCTCCACCAGCCTGGAGGCTTTGAGGACGCTCTCTTGGAAGCATTTGAGCTGCTATCTCCTGAGCAAACAAAGTTGAGTGTCTAATCGTAAAATCAAGTTCTTGTAAAGAGGCAGGTCTGTGGGGCCAGGGAGAGCCAGCAGGTACTCTAGCTGGGGGTCTGATGAGCCTGAGCAGGTTGCTGCCGGGTCCTTCCTCTAAGCCTGGACAGTCACAAGTGCCCATGGACGCTGGCCCTCCTGCAAAGGTGGGCATATCTCAAGGCCTCTCGGAGGCAGCAAGAGGTCTGGCCTGCTCTCCATTGTTTTGTTCTGAATCTACGTGTTCATTAACAAAATTTAAAATTCCACAAGAAGGTTACAAACACTATGGCATTTAAAATGATTTACCTTTCTCAAGATGGCGCTTTTTAAACAGACACGGCATAGCCACTCTAGGTACGAAGTGATGACGGGATGTGGAAGAAATACTGATTCATAGTGTGCTGCACGTGGGGTGCAGCTGGGATCAAGTAGAGGTGTCCCCTCTCCCTGGGGGTGAGCGTAGTTTCTCATTTGAAGATGATATAAAATAGTTGATCTTGAGAGGTGTATGTTATGAAAGTGAAGCCAAGTCCCTCCTCCCATGCCCACCTCCCCACCTCCCCACTCCCACCCCCAGGCCCTGCAAGTCCTTCTCCGGCTGGAAAATGAGGAACTTGGGGTGGGGCCTGGGGGAGGGAGCAACTCACATGCATTCCTGGGGCTGGGAGTTGCTGGTTTCTGGAATGCCCCCTCCCTGGACTCCCTGGCCAAGAGTGAATGGGGCCTGGGCACAAATGCTGTTACCCAGGGAGGCTTCTTCTTGGGTAGATCAGAGCTCTGTGCGCGCCCTCTGGGGGTCAGGCCTGCTGTGAGGTGACCTGACTGTGCTGATGGTTTACGTGAGCTCTCAGTCATCAAGCGTCTGTCTCAGCTGGACGTACCCCCCCTCACTCAGCAGATGGGACCTTGAGTCCCCTGCCTCGCAACCTAAGTCGCTCAGGGTCACACAGTAGCAAAGACGAGAGGTGAAACTGGTTCTTTAAGACCTGGTTTGGAGCTGACCGTGGGTGGGATGGTGAAAGCCTTCAGCAGGAGAATGTCTTAAGGTTCATCTTTGTGCCCCCAGGTCTTAGTATGGAGCCTGGCATGCCAGGAGGTCAGTAAGTCTTTGTTGAACCAGCCAACATTTACTGAATGCCAGCAACTATGGTCACTACAAGTCTATGTGATTTCATTGAAGCCTCCCCCAACTCTGGGCAGTTAGGTACTTTTATCCCCTGTGTGCAGGTGAGAAAGCTGAAGTGCAGATGGGGAAAGAAACCTGCCCAACAGCAAACAGCTAATAAATGGAGCTGAGGTTTGGACCCAGGCAGTGGCTCACAGTCACTGTCTAGACCGGTGCTGGCCAGTAGGAAATTCAGTTGGGCCTCCAGTGAAACTCAAAATGTCTAGTCCCATTAAAAAAAAGTGAAAGGAAAAAAAGTAAGAGAGAAATATCTGAAATTACTTTAATATTTTATTCAGTCCACTATATGCACAAGATTAGTGTTAACATGTCATCTGTATAAATATTCCTAGCAAGATATCTGGCAGGTTTGATTCATGCCGAGTGTTCAAAATCCAATATGTATTTTAAGGTCAGAGTTTGGAGCGGCCGCATCTTGGGTGCCGAGTAGTTACCCGCCTCTGCTGGCTTCTGTGTTCGGTGTTGTAGCTCTGGATCGCACTGCTGGTCAATGAATGAATATTGGGAGTTGTCATCTGGAGCTGAGGAAGCGTGAGGAAGTGGTCAAAGGGAATAACAGAGAAGGCATGGCAGGCCTGAGCGTGTGTGCTGGGTTCTAGAAGGCGCCTGCTAGATCTCCCCAGGTGTGTGTGCCAGGCAAAAGCTGCGGCCTCGAAAAGGGATGTCCCCCTCGGGGTTGTCCCTGAAGAAGGAGCGTCTCTCCTGCTGTCTGGGACGGGGCCTGGGCAGGGCTGTGCGGAGGGCAGACACCCTGAGCTCCTAGCCCCGCGCTGCAGGGAGGCTTTGCTCGTCTGCGTGGGGATCTGGCTCTGAGCCGTGTTGCTTTTGGCCCAAGGCTGTTGCAAAACTCCCCGGAGCTCAGAACAGGTACGATGTGTTCTTCGGGAAAGGTTACGAGGTTTCAGACATAACAGAAGTTCTGAGTATACAAATAAAGGATGTCTACGGGCTGGTGTCAGGAGTGAAGTCATCAAACGCATACATCATGGGGTCAGCGCTGGCTGACGCACTTAGGGCCCCTCGGGCTTGGAGGTGACCTGTAGGTGGGGAGACTAGAAGTTGCAGGCCCGGTGAGGGGGAGGATGGGTGAACAGCAGCAGGGCAGTAATGCAGTAGTGTTTTCTCAAATGGGCCTCAAATGAAAGGGGTTAAGACTGTCCCTTAAAATGTTTCCTGGATGGTCTGAAGATGCAGTGAGAGGAAGGTGGGCGGGGAGAAAAGGTCTTCCTGAGCCAGCCTCTCCACCCACCCACCCACTGCACTGCCCCCCTGCTCCACACCCCCTGGGCAGAGATCAGTCTGTGGCCAGTCTCTCCCCCAGACAAGGTTTCTGAAAAGATGGTCGGGGCTGGATTGTTTCAGGCTGGCCTTGGGAAGCACTCTGTTATGATGACTTGACTTAGGCCACTTTTAGTTGTTCACTCGCTCAGTCGTGTCCGAATCTTTGCGATCCCGTGGACTGCAGCACACCAGGCCTCCCTGTCCTTCACCATCTCCTGGACACTGGAAGCACTTTATACTGAGGACCATCCACTAGCCCAGTAAGAGTTTGACCCCAAGATCCAACCGGGAAGATGGATGCTGGACTGAAGCCCTGGTGGGCGNTGTTCACTCGCTCAGTCGTGTCCGAATCTTTGCGATCCCGTGGACTGCAGCACACCAGGCCTCCCTGTCCTTCACCATCTCCTGGACACTGGAAGCACTTTATACTGAGGACCATCCACTAGCCCAGTAAGAGTTTGACCCCAAGATCCAACCGGGAAGATGGATGCTGGACTGAAGCCCTGGTGGGCGACTGAATAGATAGTCCCCCATGGCTTGGGGTTGGGGGCATGGCTCAGTTCTTACAATCCTGCCCTGTGATGCAGGAATAGGATGAGGTGGCCTGGGAAAGGGAGTTGGGGTGGGCAGAATATTTTAGCATTAAAAAAATAGCAACTGACTGATAAGGCCACATGCCCTGAGGCAGAAATAGAGGATCCCGGAGCTGCTAGGGCTGGGCCAGAGCCAGGGATGAAGGCCTTTGTAACAGGCCCTGGGGCCCAGTTCAAGTTCTTTAGTTCAGTTCAGTTGCTCAGTCATGTCTGACTCTTTACAACCCCATGGACTGCAGCACGCCAGGCCTCCCTGTCCATCACCAACTCCCAGAGTTTACTCAAACTCGTGTCCGTTGAGTAGGTGATGCCATCCAACCACCTCATCCTCTGCTGTCCCCTTCTCCTTCCGCCTTCAAGTTCTTACCTAAGCTTCTTGGCAGAAAGCCCNCGCCAGGCCTCCCTGTCCATCACCAACTCCCAGAGTTTACTCAAACTCGTGTCCGTTGAGTAGGTGATGCCATCCAACCACCTCATCCTCTGCTGTCCCCTTCTCCTTCCGCCTTCAAGTTCTTACCTAAGCTTCTTGGCAGAAAGCCCTCGGGCAAGACTGTCCTGTCTGCAAAATGGGACTAGTGATACCTATTTTACAGTTCAAATTAGATGCTGTGCAGGTAGAAGTAGTTTATAGAGCAAAACACCCCAGAAATCTAGTTGTCTTTGTTTTGTGTGTGTATTTTTTGTTTTATTGTTACTGCGTGGCTTGTGGGATCTTACTTCCCCATTCAGAGACTGAATCTGAGGCCATAACAGTGAAAGTGATGAGTCCTAACCCCAGGGCCACCAGGGAATTCCCATGTTGCGGGCAGGGGTGTGGTTATTATATTTATTAACTGTACTATGAATATTTTATTTTTATTTATCCTATAGCCTTAAGGTATCGTGTTCTTTCAGCTGTCTTTTTAAAACTAAATTTTGAAAAAATTTCAGGTGTACTCAGACACAGAGAGGATGGTATGATGAAGCTCCTGTACCCTTCAGCCAGTTCAACCATCCTTAATATTTCATCAGGGCGATTTTGAAGTCTTCAGGCTGAGTTAATCTGGGTGAATAAATTTCTTTGATTAATCAAGTTCCCCGCGTGCTTTAGACCTTTTGAAGTAAAATCTGCCCTCTTGGGAAAAAGAGTGTGTTTGTATATTAGGTGTTTTGCCTTAACGCGCTTGCCACAGCCTGTGACTGGCTTTTCAGCCAGGTCTGATGGTGCGGTGGGGACTCCCATCTGGGGCCTCTGGGGCCCCCTCACCCTTCCTTAAGCCACAAGAGCAAAATCAACTCTCCCAGGAGTTTGCGGGCCTCTGTGGACTCTGTTTTTCCACTTGCTGTAATTTGAAGGGAAAAAGTTGTTCTGCAGTCTAAATGATTATTTACAGGAGGAGCTGGGGAGTTTCAGGGGAGCCGGAAAGTCGGTTGTCTCTGATTATTTTAGCCCTCCACTTAGACGGTCACCCATTCCCTTGTCTGGGTGTGGTGGTTTTGGTGGGAAAGGTAGGGAGGTGGGGAGTTGGGGGGCGGGGTGATGAAGGCTGATGGAGTTTCCTTTGATCTGATTCTGCTGTGTGTAATTCAAGCTTCTTAACTTGACCAAATCAACTCTGGGTGGTTGTGAGGGTCAGATGCCAGCAGGTCAGATGTCAGCTCCCAGAGACATCCGTGTCTGTCTCACTCACCAATCTGTTCCTTCTGCAGCACACAATAAGTGCTCAATAAATTTATGTTGAAGAGCAGGAAGGAGGGGAAAGAAGGAACAAAAAGCTACATCCATCCATCTAGTCATAATTCATTGCAAATCTTTTTTTTTAACTTTTTAAAAAAATGTTGTGTATTATTATTACCATTTTTACTTTTTCTCTTCATTGCAAATCTTTCATTTTAGGACTTAGAAATGTCATTAGAAGGCCCCCAGGGGGGTAAAAAATACCTGTTTCCTCTGGGCTTCGAATACCTTCTCTTTTTCTTCTTGTAGAAATTGTATTCCTATCTCAGACTTAGCTCAGGTGACATTGTATCTTTTAAAACGTGTTGGACTTTCTGTGGCAAAATCCATGACCGCCTGCCCTGCCTCTTACACCACTGTTCACGCCTCTGTAAAGTCCAGGCAGGAGGGACGTCGTTCTCTGTGTTATCAGGTGCCAGTGGCAAGCTGGTCTCTGGGAGGTTGGCTGTGCCAGCCGTGGAGGAGTCCGGTTCAGAGAGGCTAAGTGGCTCTCCAGGTAGACACAGCTCGTGAACGACGAGCCTCAGGTCCAAACTGGGCCTTGGCTGGTCCCAAAGTCCTGCTTGGAGCGCTGCTGCTCCCCAGCGCGTCCGAATCCTTGGCTTTCTGTTCCCCTTCTCTGGGCTGGGCGGTTCTCACATTTAGGAATGGAGCCCGTGCCTCCGTTTCTTGGTCCCAGGGTTAGCTCAGAGCTGTGGGGGGGCAGGAGATGTCTAGCTCCTACATCCTACATGGGCACATGTCTCTGGCTGCCCACACACCACCCCAGGTGCCGGCTGTTCTCCTGCCACCCTGACTACCTGCAGGATTACCCCCACCGCCAGGAGGTTATGAGCCTTGAGCCCAGGGGCGTGGCCCACTCCAGTCCTTGTTGGTGGGGGCTTGGCACACATCGGGGCCGCCAGGTTTGCCAGGAGGCTCACAGGCTGGGGAGGGGGAGGAGAGAGGGGAGGGGCTCTGTGCACCGGATGTCAGCTCCACGCAGGCCAGGGCCTCATCTTCTTGGCTGTAGCTGCAGTGTCCAGTTGCTCAGTCTAAGCACACAGTAGGTGCTTACTAAATATGCATCCAGTGCACGAGTCACTCCTGAGCCCTGCTTCCTGACTTTCCCCGGAGCCGGCTTTATGTGGGCTCTTGAGCCACTGCTGAGACTGGATGGGTCAGACCAAGGGACCACCCAGGGTGACCCTGGCCCCCAAGTGGACAGCATCTCCACCACCCCTAACTGGTGTCACTGCTCCTGCCCGCCTGTAGTGTGTCCCCAGTCTGGCCCGGTCAGATACGGACCTGCCCCATGGGGCCCTTGTTTCCCCGCCGTCTCACCCCTTCACGCAGCTTCTCCTCTGGAGAGAGAGAGCTACTAATCCCCAGCCTCTGGCGTGCCCTTGAACTTTCCTTTAAACAGCTCTCCGAGCCCCCAGCAGCACTTTGGGTCACATTCCCAGAGAGCCGGCAGATGAGGGCTGAGTCTGTTTATTTTCCAAGATTTCAAAAAAACATGCCTTTCCACCCCCTTCTGACCTCAAACAAAACTTTTTTCTCTGCAACACTTGTATTTTTAACTGCATGAGAAAATATGGTAGGGGAGCATATTTTCTTTGCAGAACTGTCATTTTAAAAGAATTTTTTCATTAAAAAAAAAAAAAAAGGTTTGAGGGGTGAGGAGAGTAAGGTTGTTTTGTTTCTTTGTTTTTTGCTGCTGTGAAGGCTCCTTGGAGCTATTTTCTGCCCAGAACCATGTGTATATATGGCCCTTACTCAAAGATTCTAAGAGGTTCCTGAAAATTGAGCCTGTAGCTATTTTCGACCTTGTTGTGATCAAGGATTTCTGAGCACCTTTTCCTCTACTTCTGAAGACCTAAGACTGGCCCACTTACTAAGAGCTGTAAATAGGCATCTCCCTCGACAGCAGGAAGTGCTTAATGTCTTCGCTTTGAGGAGCGGGTATTCTGGGCAGAGTGTGGGACAAAGTAGGAGGTGGGGCCTGGCCTGCTCTCCCTCCCACTGTGGGAGTCAAGGATGGCAGCAGCCGGTGGGCATATTTGTAGCCTCTGAATTCTCATGTGGGCTTCCCCTGGTAGCTCAGCTGGTAAAGAATCTGCCTGCAATGCAGGAGACCCCGGTTTGACTCTTGGGTTGGGAAGATCCCCTGGAGAAGGGATAGGCTACCCACTTCAGTGTTCTTGGGCTTCCCTAGTAGCTCAGATGGTAAAGAATCTGCATGCATTGTAAGAAAATGAGGCTCGATTCCTGGGTTGGGAAGATCCCATATGTAGGCTCTGAAGCCCAGAGAGGGTTGGCGACTTGACTGTAGTCACACAGCCTTCCAGACAGTGATGAGCAGAGGCCTGGAAGAGAATAATTTCCCTGTGTCTTGGTCTTTGTGCCAGATGTTCTCTGTCCCTGAGTCTCCCCATGATCCAGGACCTATCTGTTGACTTCCTGGAAGCAGTTTCATTACGCTTCAGTGGAGCTGTCTTTGGCCTGATTGGGGTATGATTCTCTTGTTTCTATCAGTTTGTGCAACAGTGTTCTTTATTCCTCTCCGATCAGGGTCTGGCATGTCAAATACCTACATTTCAGGGATCCTTCTAGGATTTAAAACTTTTAGTTCAACATGCACGCGCGTGTGTGTGTGTGTGTGTGTGTGCGCGCGCACGCGCTCAGTCATGTCTGACTCCTTGAGACCCCATGGTCTGTAGCCTGCCAGGTTCCTCTGTCCAGGCAAGAATCCTGGCATGGGTTGTCATTTCCTACTCCCAGGGATCTTCCTGACTCCGGGATCAAACCTTCGTCTCTCGTGTCTCCTGCATCGGTAGGTGGATTCTTTATTCCTCCACCCCCTGGGAAGCCCGGTACTTATCAGTTGGGAGGCTGCTCTTTGCTCAAGAGAAGCAGAAAAACTGGCCGCTGCTGGGAAGGAGCACTTGCTTAACAGGGGTGGTGAAACACAGACACTCCCAAGTGCTGAGCTGCTTCTGGAAGGTGCTTCTGTCCCAGTCTCCACATCTGGCTCCCTCTCATCACCTCCGTCCTTGGCTCTCACCTCTGCTGCCACTATCCCGGTTCAGAGTCTTATTCCTTCTCTTGCCTGGACTCTTGCAGTGGCCCCCAGAATACTGAGTTGGCCAAAAAGCTCGTGTGGATTTTTCTGTAGCCTCTTATGGAAAAACCTGAACGAATGTTTTGGCCAACCCAATACCTCCTGGTCTTGGTAACAGCATGCTGCTGCTGCTGCTAAGTCACTTCAGTCGTGTCTGACTCTGTGCGACCCGGTAGACGGCAGACCACCAGGCTCGCTGTCCCTGGGATTCTCCAGGCAAGAACACTGGAGTGGGTTGCCATTTCCTTCTCCAATGCATGAAAGTGAACAGTGAAAGTGAAGTCGTGTCTGACTCTTCGCAACCCCATGGACTGCAGCCTACCAGGCTCCTCTGTCCATGGGATTTGGCACCCCACTCCAGTGCTCTTGCCTGGTAACAGCATTGTGACTCTAAAACTTCCATCCAGTTATGGTTTTCCTCCCACAAACTGGCTCTATCATCTCTCCCCCGGACTCCTGTCCTTTCCCAGACACTTACGATCCAGCCATTCCCAATGACCCCCGACCTTCTGAAGCCTCTGCCTGGAATGCCCTCTCACCCACCTCTGTTTGGAGGACACTTTCTTGTCCTTTGAGGTCATGATGAAGGATCCCTCCTTTGGAGAAACTTCTAGATTCTAGATTGGGGCTTCCCTGTTGACTCAATGGTAAAGAATCTGCCTGCAATGCAGGAGACCCAGGTTCAATCCCCGGGTCGGGAAGATCCCCTGGAGAAGGAAATGGCAACCCATTCCAGTATCCTTGCCTGAAGAAACCCATGGACAGAGGAACCTGGCAGGCTACAATCCATGGGGTTGCAAAGAGTCGGACATGACTTAATGACTAACGCTAACTAGATTCCCTGGATTCGGTTTTCCACTTCTGTGGTCCTACAGCCTTCTGTTCATGTGGGTCCTATAGTCCCCCAGGTTGGGCATAATCATCTGTTTCCTGGCCTGTCTTGTCTTCTGGACTTGGTTCCTGAAAGCAGGGGCAAGGCGTTTTCATCCCTGTATTTCCACTAGCAAGCCCAGTGCAGTTACAGATGGAAGCCTGTTTATTCAGTAAATGAGCCCAGGATAGACTGGGAAGCAAGGGAATGGGAGGGGTGGTCTCTTTGGCAAGTAATAGGAGAAACTTTGCCCAAAAGTGAGCCTTTGTTGGCCCTGGAGGGGTGAGTAGATGTTAGGTTGGGGGTGAGAGGAGTCTAAGGCAGTGGAAACACGTGGTAGAGGCCCCCGGAACCGGCTGTGGGCAGGTGGTAGCACGTGGGCAATGGCAGGGTGAGGAATCATTCGGGGGGTGAGGGGGGTTCTTTCTCTCCATGACCTTCAAGTTTTTTGCAACTTAATCTGTTCCACGTTCTGCAAGCTGGCATCCGCAAAACAGACGAGGGATCCTTGGGTTTCCAAAGTGACACAACTCAGCAGGAAACTCGGTGACACCTGTGTTGCCCTTTAGCAACAGGCTGAGGTAGTGGTTCACTCTGGCATCCTTGGGGAGGCAGGCAGGTGGGCCCAGGCTCCTCTTGGGGTCATTTCTTCGGCTGTGGGTGGG
>SJYX01002840.1:111284-130910 GCA_006410675.1 Oreotragus oreotragus | reverse complement strand
TGGATCCCGCCAGCAGGACCGGCGCTGGAGGGCGTGGCCACGGCTGCCGTGGGCGCTAGTGGGCGCAGAGCTGCTTCCCGGAGCCAGGAAGGAACTGCCTTCTCCGTCCTCCTCCTCGGCCTTCACAATCTCCTGGTGCCTTCGCTTGGTGCTCATCCGCTCATTGTTTCTGGGTCCCTGCCTCAGGCAGGTGGCTATTTTGGGGGTCTTTCAGAGAATTCTAAAAAAAAAAAGCCCCAAACAGTTTTTGCCCTCAGAGGATACGTACATTTGAAGTGGTACACAAACTCAGGGATGCCTTTTGCCAGCTGAGACAGGGTGGGGCTCTCCAGTCATATTGACTTGCTGGTTGACAAAGTGCCTTTAATAACTTAATCCCGGTGACACTGAGCTCTAGCTCCAGGTCAGCCCTGCACCAAGTGCCAAGGGGCATCAGCCCGTGTCATCTTTCTGGCAGCCTTTTGGACAAGAACTGTCTCATTTTATAGATAAAGAAACTAAAGTCTAAACAAAGTATGTATCACTTGTAGTTTAAGGTCGAGAGCCCGAGTGTGGGACTCGCTTACACTGTTCTTTGACTCTTGTGAACAAGGCGGGGGAAGTATTTTTCTCTCTCATTTAACAGATGAGACAGTAGAGGCCTGGAGAGTCATACAGAGTCACATTCAGCCTGAACCTGGGCTCCTGATGCGTGATCTGGTCCGCTTTCTTGTGTCCATGCTGCGGCATTATTTATTAATAACTGACAGATGCTGCCGTCCCATGGGGATAGTTGAAAAGTTCCAAGGCAGGGTTTGCCTTCAATGGAATAATAGCGGGATACACAGAAAATGCTCTGGGCATTAAGGGGCTTCAGTTCTTGTCCAGATGCAGGAGATGGGGCTTCCATCCCTGGGTCGGAAAGATCTCCAAGAGATGGGAATGGCAGTCCACTCCAGTGTTCTTGCCTGGATGATCCCATGGACAGAGGAGCCTGGTGGACAACCGTCCACGGGGTCGCAAAGAATCAGAGCACGTTCTTGTCCACGCCTTGCCCTCCTGGACCACTGCCCATATAGCTGTCACTCTGACTCTTGACGATGGGTGGCAGTCAGTTTATGTCGACCTGCCCAGTTCCAGGCACAAGGCAGGCTTCTTACTGCCATGCCGGTGCCTTGCTGCCCCTGGTGGTGCAGTAGATGGGAGTGGATGGTACCTAGAAACTCTGATGCAGGTGCAGCCCCATCCTTACTCTAAATGTCTCTGCAGGGTGCTACCAAGTCAGGGAGTGGGAACAAGACTATTGTTATGTTAAACCTGAAATAGACACCTTTGGTTGGAGGGAGTGAGATGCATCTATTTTGGTTTAGTAATAAGGAGAGCACTCTGTCTTTTCAGATGCTTGACAGTCACCTGCTAATCCCCTGGGGTCTGGAAGCAGCAGTGTTTTCACACCCTCCTTTCACTTTACAGGGCTGGGGAGCAGCAGAATGAGGGTGGGGAGGGGACTGGGACTCAGGCCTTATAGTTTGAGAAGATGCATTTGCACTTGCTCCTGACCCTTCCTTAGTGGGGAAAGAAGGGCACCTAGGTCTGGGAGAGTTGCCTCTATGGTGGTGGGAGAACTTTGCATAAACCCAAGTTCGGATGCCAGATAACGTTTATCCAGCATTTACTGCTTGCGCATGCTCTGCTTAGCACCGTACCTGTGATGTCTTGTTGGGTCTTCACAGTGCAGGTCTGGGATTGGTACTATTTTCTCCTTTGTTCTCTTACTCATTCATCAAGATTATTGAGCTCACCCTGTGTACCAGATAAGATTCCAGGTGCCAAATAAGGCAAAGTCCTATGTCTGGAAGCTTACACTCTGGTGTAAGTCAATCCTAAAGGAAATCAACCCTGAATATTCACTGGAAGGACTGATGCTGAAGCTGAAGCTCCAATACTTTGGCCACCTAATGCAAAGAGCCGACTCACTGGAAAAGACTCTGATGGTGGGAAAGATTGAGGGCAGGTGGAGCAGGGGACAACGGGGGATGAGATGGTTGGATGGCATCACCGACTCGATGGACATGAGTTTGAGCAAGCTCTGGATAGTGAAGGACAAGGAAGCCTGGCGTGCTGCAGTCCATGGGGTTGCAAAGAGTTGGACACAACTGAGCAACTGAACACCGCCACCCTAGTGGGAGTCATCAAAGCAGAGAGCTGGGATTCCTTACTCAGCTCACAGTCCTGGTGAGTGGAGGAACCACCTCCAGGCTTGTGCTCTGATCACCCTGTTTCTTGTCCCGTCCTGACCACATCGCTGGCCTCCTCCAATCTGATATTTCTCCAACAATATCATTGTCTCATTGGGTGAGCTGGGACTTTGGGAAATTGTCTCACCTGCCTTTCATTTCTAGGAGATTGATCGCACTTGTGTTTCAGAACACTCTCCCTCAGATTAATATTGTGGCCTAGAAGTTTGCAAAAGACTTTCAGACAGTTTTTTTGTTGAGGGGGGTAAACTTTTTATTGAAGTGATGGCTCAGTTGGTAAAGAATCTGCCTGCAATGTAGGAGACCCTGGTTTGATTCCTGGGTCAGGAAGATCTTCTGGAGAAAGGATAGGCTACCCACTCCAGTATTCTTCCTTTGTGGCTCAGCTGGTAAAGAATCCACCTGCAATGTGGAAGACCTGAGTTCGATACCTGTGTTGGGAAGATCCCCTGGAGAAGGGATAGGCTGCCGTTCAGTATTCTGGCCTGGAGAATTCCATGGACTGTCCATGGGCTTGCAAAGAGTCGGACACGACTGAGCGAGTTTCACTAACTTCACTATTCGTGTAGAAAAGGCAGAAACAATCAGTGCACCGCTGGATGGGATTTTGCAAAGCGTGCACCACCCTAGAAGCGGCCTGGAGACCCCTCCAGTGTCTACTTGCTCCGAGGTGCTGCTAACACCTGGTGTTGATTTTACCCACGTTTGAACTCTGGACGCACCGCATCTCATGCTACCTCCTGCTTGGGTCTGGCCTCCTGGACTCAGCCCTCACTGCCTTCGAGGTTCAGACGCATGCTTGCAGGCACTGGCAGTTGGTACCTTCTCATGGTCTTCCAGGCATTTGACAGCCCTGTGAGGTACGTGGGCTGGGGAGCTGTCCCCTGGGTCTCCACACCCTAGACCCCACATCACTGAGCGTCCTCCTCCGAGTTAGCGTAGCATGTTCTGGAACCTTCCCCTCCAGTTTCACGTGCAACAGAAGTTCCTTTCCAGGTCTCCTTTTGTTCTGTAGAAAGGGATACTGTCTCCTTGGCTCCTCTGGGAAATAACTTGCATTCCCTGGAAGTCACCCTGGGACGGCCGGCTGAGGGATGTGGCCACTTTGAACCCACCCTCCTCCCAACCCTATAATTATCCCGCTTGCTCTTGTGTAAGGCTTTCCTTAGCCGTGATTCTCAAACCGTTAGTTCTCACACTCCCAGCTAGCAACCCCAGCAGGTTTTGCGCCCCCTGGTAAGATGCCTCAGGCACTCATGCTGGGAGCCTTTTCCTCTGTCCTCTGTTGAGACAGAATGGTACAGGCAGAGGTGCTTCCCTTGTCCTGAAAAAATGCCCATGGTTCTCTGCTAGGCGGCCTGTCACGTTCTTCTGCTATAAACCCCAGTCCCGCACGGCCCTGCCCGGGGGAAGCTAACCGATGGAACGTTCTGTGCTCCAGCTGCTCCTTTCCCAAACCCTTTTTTGTTTGTTTTATATTTTAGTTAACTTGGCCATTTCAATATAAGAACCCAATAAGGATAGAGAAAGCATTCAATAAGTATTTTTTTAACTGAAGTATAGTTGATTTGCAATGTTGTATTCGTTTCCAGTGTACAGCGAAGTGATATGGTTACATATAGCTGGATAAATAAACCAGAATTTCCATTACAGTTTATTCCCCCTGATTTTAAACGGATGCCTGTCATCAAGGAGACCTCCCCCCAACAACGTACACACCATCACCTCCCCACAGTGGCAGCAAACCCTGTTTATAACTTGGTATTTATTTCTGGCCCCTTAAAGGTCAAACATGCGCTGTCTCGTGAGAAGTCTGGAATTGAGTCTATCTGAGGAACTGAGAGTGGACCGTGGTTGACAGCTCAGATGGGGTGGCTCTGGAACATGTCCCATCTGACAGCTGCCTCGGAAGTGGCCTGATCTTTTTGGAAGTGATTTGTCCCTTTGCCCAAGAAATTGCCACGGGCTTGCTCTTTGGTTCTCCAGAAGCTTCTTTTTTGTTGTTGTTGTTACTTTGACCATGCTTTCTTACCAACTGAATCCCTGGTTTTCTGAATTCCCACTGCTGATTTTGCTAAAACCTAAGCCCTAAACTGCAGACACGCGCGGAGCATGCATAGCATTATTCCCCTCCTCCTGCCAGTGGCAGACATTGCTAATCAATTGCCCCACTCCTGTCCACTGAGTCTGACTCCTGTCTCTAGTCCTGGAATTCCAGGCAGTCATTGCCATCTGTTTGGAGCTCACAGGCTTAAAATCTTTTTGCCATTGCAGCTCAGGGTGGAACAAACAGAATCCTGCTTTCTGGTAAGGAAGCTTGATTTCCTTTGAAAGGGGCCCAAAATGAAGGAAATCACCTTTTGGAAGCATTTCTTAGTTATCTGGACTGTTTCCCTTTGCAGGTGGAGTGGCGGGTAGCGAGTGTGGGGACCATGTCTTGCCCGGTGGATATGTTGAATCCAGGAGTACACATTCCTTTAGCGTGTCACTTGCTGCTCCCAACATCACAGTTTCAAGGAGACTTGAAGGTTGTAAATAAGTAACGACTCTCTCCCAGCCTCCCAAGGTCTCACAATAGTTGGTTGTTCCTGGAATCCTTAGAGTACATCCAACGGGATAAAAATGTACCCTGCTCAAGTCTCCAGTTTGGAATAGACTCACTTCCTGCTTCCTGGGTGAGATACCACCTGGCAGGAGGGAGGCCCTGGTCAGGGGCAGGGCAGTCCGAGGGCCACTCTGCTGGGGGCCTGGCTTGGGTGGGGCACCCCTGTTCCTCGCCCTGAATGTTTATTTCCCAGGCAGGACTTTGGGGCTCCCCACACTGCTTACTGATCCTGTTCACAAAGTCAGCGGTTCCCTCTGGCTGGCAGGGAGTTTAGGGCAGAGAGTGGGGTTAGGGGGCTCCTGGGGGCATGGGTGATCCCCCTCTCGGTCCCATCCTTTCTACCTGTCCCTCCAGCACGCTCTTACTACAGCAGGACTGGCTGGGGCACCGAGGCCTCAGGCCAGCCTACCTGGTGGTTTAAAACCAGACTTAATCAAAAGGTAAATACTTCTTAGGGCCAGAAAGCATGTTGGTCCAAGTGTCTGAGCAGAGACTGGGAACTAGGAACCTGAGGAGGGGGCGGGGCCTTCGGGGCTCCTTCCGCATGGAAGCCAGGGGTTCCCTGGGGCCCCCGCCAAGGCCTCTGCAGGAGCCAACTGTCGCCAGGGCGACAGCGCCCCACCTGCCCCATCCCTTCTTGAGGACTCGGTCACTGGGGCAGAGGTTGCTCTGGTGGCACCGGCATCTGCTCCCTTCCTTGTACCTGGTCCCCGTCCCCCTGCACCCACACCCCCTCAGAGTCAGTGGCGTTTCACGGAGGGGGTCTCTGGCCCATGGCTGTCCGGTGACTTGGAAGATAGTCACAGGCATTCACAGAGGGCTGTGTGTCCGCCATCGTTCTGGACTCCAAGGGTCAGCCGTGACCAAGGCAGGTGCCATCCCTGCCTTTGGGTCAGGGTGGTGACCGGGAGTAAACCAGGAAGCAGACGCGATCATGTCAGATAGAAATATCTATAAACGCGTAAACAGGGGTAATTCCCGATAGTGATGAGAACTGTGGAGTCAGTGAGATAAAGCAGGACCAGATGAGAGAAGGAGGCCAACTCTGTGGGTAGAGGTGTTACCGTAGGTGGGGACCCAGGCAGCGTGACTGGTCATGTGACTCAGGGGTGTCAGAAGGGGGCCTGCATGGGGTGGTCAGGAAGCTGGCACAGCTGGAGCAAAGGCCTGGAGTTGGGCACCAACTGCAAAGCCTACATGGGAATTGGATGAGGTCAGGATGCCTGGAAGGGAGTGTGGACCGTGGGGGCCGCAGTGAGAGGCAGGCGGGGCTAGTCATGTGCGGGGCTTTGGATATTATTCCAAGCTCATTGTAAATTGCTGGAGGATGGCATGAGAGAATGCCATGCTTCGGTTTGGGTTTGGATGCTCAGGCTGCCAGGCGGAGATGGTTCGGAGCGGTGAGAACAGAGGTGGGAGAGTAGGAGGGAGGCTGGTCCCTCCTGTCTGGGGACAGAGTGGATGCTGCCCCGGCCCAAAGTGGCAGTTGTGGAGACAGAGAGGGGACAGACGTGTGTTTTGCTGTGGAAATCACAGATGTGGGCATGGACCCAGAGTGGAATATAAGCGCGGGGGGCAGAAGGAGTGAAGAGTGGGCTGTCTCCTGGGTTTGGGACTCGGTAGGGCTCCTCTGATTGGTTCACCTCCTTGGTTGAATGGTCTGCGGTGTCCCCTCCCCGACAAGAGTCCTTACCCTCAAGTGCCACGTCGTACCTGGCTCTCGTGGGTGCCCATTAGCGTACCTGAAGGGGTTGACTCCACCTGCTTTTCTGGATCCTGGAGGCTGGACAGCGTCATGTTACCTGGGGTCTGGGGAAGCTGAGAAACTAGGATTTAATGCCCGAGAGGCGGCCCAGGGCGACCTGGCTGATGGGCCAGGGAGCAGGATGTGGCCGGGGGCCCTGTGCCAAGAGCCGTACGTGCATTTTCTCAGTTATTCCTCGCAACCCCAAGCAGCAGAATAGACGATCTTATTCCCATTTTGTAGATGCAGGGGGTTTGGTCTAAGGTCACCTAGGCAGTTAGAGGCCAAGCTCACTGCTGGTATTAAGTCTGTTGCCAACATCCAACCCTGTCGCCGGTGTACCATGCTGTCCCCTCACCCATTGTGTGCAGAGGGCCGGCTCCGTGTCCCCGTCTAGGGCGGACGTGCCAGAGAACCCCTGCTCCTCCGTGGAGGAGGACCGTGGGGAGTTTGCAGACAGGGCAGTCCCCTCTGCTACCTTCCCTCCCTTTCTCCTTCCTTCCCTTCCTTCCTTAGAGGGCTTGCTGTGGGGCTCAGGCCCGGTGGGAGGTGCAGGTCCAGGAGACCTTTGTTCCTGGCCGGAGTGGCGTCAGCTCTGTCTTTTGGGGGTGGCCCTGCCCGCCGCCACCCTGGCACCCAAGGAGGCCCGCCTGACCGGTTTCCACTTGATCTGCCGCTGCCCATTCTTGCTGGTGGGTGGAGAGCAAAGCTCCTCCATCAGGTTTGGACGAATCCGAAGGGCTCCCTCAGGGTCTGCGGATGAAGGTCATGCCAGGTGGTTTTTGTGCCAGTTGTGCTGTAGGCGGGAGTAGGGAGGGGTTGTTATTCTGATGTCCTGAAGAGGAGGTGTTGTGTGCGCACATGTCCCAAACCTTCAGTTCAGGGACCCTGGCCTGGCAGGTCACCGTCCAAGCGTGTCATCCTGGGGTCAGGACCCTGGACTGAGCCAGTGGAGTGTGACTTTCCTTACTGCCACCCTCTCCATGGCCCCCAGCTCCGCAGTGGAAACCCGTGGGGGTGGGGCTTGCCTCCTCATTCACGTTATATGACCCCGCCTGGCCCCTTGTAAGTACCCAGTAAATACTGGTTGGTAGATTGAGTGAGTGAGTGAATGGGTGTATGAATGGACGGGCCACCCCTGGCCTTTGCTGCTTCTCTGTTCCTCTGGACCTGCACTGTCCAAGCTGGTAGCCACTCACCATTTATGGCCACAGAGCCCCCTGAAATGTGGTCAGTCTGAACTGGGATATGCGCTGAGTGTATACAGACGAAGTATGACCAAAAAAAGTCAAGTGTCTCTTTAATATTTTTTTTTACTGATTACGTGTTGAATGATATTTGATACACCGAGTTAAATGTGAGATGTCACCAAAATTTATTTCGCTTATTTCTTTTTCCTCATTCGGTGCGGTTCCCAGGCAGTTTAAGTGTGGCTCAAGTTCTGTTCCTTTTTGTCTTTGAAAGGCCAAGAGGCCTGGGCTGCAGTCCCATGTCTCCCATTGCTGCCTGTGTATCACACAGCAGGGCTCTGAGCCTCAGCCTTCTCACCTCTGAAATGGGGAGGCTGACACCTCACAGTCCACATTAGCGGGAGGAGACAGCAGTGCCTTGTGTGGGGAACCCGCGGCATTTCAGCTTTCTCCACCTCTTGAGGAGGTGGTCTCTGCTTTGGGGGTTTTGGCCAGGGCCCTGCTCTTGAGACTCAGAATTCAGGCTGTAATGCTGAGTTGAAGAGTAAAGTGAAAGGAAAATCACCGTGTCCTGAGGAAGCAGGTGAGTCAGAAGGATGGAGTGAGGAGGGCAGGCAAGCTTCTTGTCAGGACCCCAGAGCCTCAGAGCGGGGAACTCAGGGAGCAGGGGGCAGCCTGTGATTGTCACCCTCCCCCCGGGGCCCTAGGGTGCTCTCTACCCCAGGCGGTCATCGCCTGCACCCTCCGTGCTGCTGGGGCAGACGCACGAGTGCCCTTCAGCAGTCTCTGTGTTCGGAACGAAGCCAGTCTTGTGTGAGTGAGCGTGTATGTAGTGGTTACTCCTGTCACGCCCATCCCCAGGGTTCAGTGCCCTGGTCCTTGAAGGGAGTGGGGCAGGTTCAGGACCAAAATGGTTTCCCCTGCCCCTACCCCTTGGCCACTTGGGAAGCTGCTAGGATCCATTCAACACTGAATGCCTCCTGGGCGTTTCCTCAGCTGACCTCCCCCCAATCCAGCGAGCATTCCCCCATTTCACAGAGGAGGAAATGGAGGCCGGAAGGGATGCAGCTAGTCAAAGGCCACATGCTTAAAAAGAAGTGGGCAGCCAGGAATTGAATGGGGGGGTCTGCCCTGGGTGCTTGGAGGGTGGACTTCTGACAGAGCACCCAGAAATCTGCAGCAGAGTGGCCTGGATGGACTGGCAGGAGGCTCATGCTGCTTTTTAAGAATATCGTCGTTCAGGACTTCCCTGGTGGTTCAATGGTTAGGAACTCGCCTTCCAATACAAGGAATGAGGGTTTGATTCCTGGTTGGGGACTGAGATGCCACCTGCAGTGGGGTAAAGAAGCCCGCATGTCACCACTAGAGAAAGCCTGCACACTGCACCAAAGACACAGCACAGGCCAAAAAATATCATAAAATAAAATGTCACCATTCTTAGCATTGTGGCCTGTCTGTCCCTCTGTGTCCAGCCTGCTTCAGGGGCTGGTCCCGAAGCCTGCTTGGCTAAGGCCCTGGCATCCCCCAGAGCAAGGGAGGATGGCTCCCCGCGCGCAGTGTCCTCATCTGTCACAGTGGCTCCTCCTTGTCGAGAGAGGGTGGGCCAGCCTACAGAGAGGCTGCTCAGGAACACCAGCTACATCTATTACTGTTGCTGTTGTTTTTGGATGCCACCCAGTTTTCTATTTCCAGCTCTTTCTCTTGTTTTGGGAACAGAGACCCTAAGTGATCGATAGCAAGTGAAGATGCCTTGCCCAGCCCTGCCCCATGGCCTGACCCAAGGTTGGGTATGGCCGGCAGGTGGGGGCTGGTCTGTTTCAGCAGCACGGGGATCCCAGGCAGGAGGGGGCAGCCCCTGGCTCAGCTAGTGGGGTCCCGGAGCAGTGGCTTCTCACGACTAGGCGTGGCCAGCAAGAAACCTGTTTTCCAAACCTGCTGAGGTGGGGCAGGACCAGGTGCCTGGCCGCAAGGAGCCCTGGGAAGGCCCAGGTGAAGGTCTCCTGAACCTTACCTTGGGCTTGGCACTGAGGGCCTGGCCCAGGGCCTCGGACCCTCCAGCTCTCGGGGCTCCCTGCCTCAGGGCTCAGGGTTCTCTGAAGCTTCAGGGACCCAAGATCTCCAGGGGATGCTTGGCCCCTCTTCCCATCCATCTGAGGGCAGAGCAAGAGGCAGGCAGATGCGCCAGGCCATCTCTCAGAGCCCTGGGTGGAAAGGAGCCCAGCACGGCCTGCTTCTAGGGTGATACCTCGCTCACTCACTCATTTGTCCTCTCACTCATTTGCGGTGCAGACACCAACTGAGGTCTGCTCAGTGACCTCTCACTGAGTGCTCGACAGCAAAGGGGACATGGCCTCTGTCCCTTTAGATGGGGACCTAATAAAGACATAAATCATGATAAGCGCTTTGATGGGGAGACTGGGGAGCTGTCAGGGAGAAACGTGGAGACATAACTCTTGGATTGATGGGGAGCAGGTTTGAGGAATGAGATCTGAAAACTTGTTGGAGGAGGTAGGGGTGATGTGTGTCAGAGTGCTCAGAGCAGCATTATTTGTGACGGTAAAAATCTGGAAATAACCCACTGTCAACAGAGAGTGGGTGAATGAATTATTTTCACAAAACCTGTGGGTATATACATCAAAAAAAATTTTTTTAACTCTCTATAAGCTTGAAATATTTCATTAAAAAAAGAAACACACACACAAGATAATGGAATGTGTATCTGACCAAGGGAATGAACATGTGCAAAGGCCCTGAGGCAGGAAATTTTCCCAGTGAGGAAGAAAGTGAAGGTCTGGCTTTTGCCCTGCAGGCTACTCCATGACCCCTCTGTTTGTATATCTGCTTTTAGCTGCCCCTGAGATCATGGGAAAGGCCCTCGGGAAGGCCTTGTAGGAATCCTGGGTATCAGTTGGAGGACAGTGTGATGGTCGCAGAAACTGGACCATCTGCGGCATTGCCTGCCTAAGCTAGCCTTGTGGGAGGGGAACCCCTGGGGTGAGTCAGCCCTCTTTGGTTAGATGCAGTGGAGCCTAGTTGAGTTTCTGCCAAGGGCCCATGCTGATCCTTCTCTCCTTTTGTGGAGGAGTTTGCCTGCTCACCCGGCCATTGTGTGGGGTGAGTCACTGTTTCCCCCATTTTGTTGATCGCAGACACCTTCCAACATGTCTGTTCAGCCTGAATTGCACACGCTGGTGAACTTCGACATCTGGACAAATAAGCTGGGCACGTGCTTCAGCTGTGTGTCCAGGAACGGCTCTTTCAGAACTCTCTGAAATCCATGGAAGTGGGGATTGCAGATTGAGGATCACTGATCTGGTCTTCTCTTTTCTGATGTAGAAACGAGGAGGGGCGGCGTCCCATCTGAGGTCACGCAGAGAGGGAAGGAAGCGAGGGGCCCGAATGATGTTTGATCAGTCTGGACTGATAAGTGCAGAGCTTTCTCTTGGCCCTGAACTTGGGTCTCGACGTCCCTGGCTGAGACTAGTCCTCTGACCTCTCATGGGGGGAGACGTGTTGAGTCTGATTCTGGCCCTGTGAGCCCGCTGGGTGGGGTGGGAACTGCGGGTGTGAGATTCAGGCCAGGGCGCTGCACCTGCAGGTGCTTCCTGCTATCGTTCTGCGGGGGAGAGCCTCCTACCCCCTCCCTGTGACTTTATGGCTGCAGCATTCTCCAGCATCTACTGGCTGCAGGGCAGGGTGCTGGGTGCAGTAGGTTGTGGCCTCTGCCCTGCTGGACCCTCCTTCCAGCAAGTTGGTGCCAGGTTGGTTGGTTATTAGAGGGCATCCGGGCTTTGCCTGAGAAAGTGCTGTGTGCCCCACATGACTCACTTCTCTCTGGGCCTCTGAGTCCCCAGCTGTTCATTGAGGGGCAGGCTGTGTGATCACCAAGGCCCCTCCCAGCTCTGGCATCCATTAGTGCTGAGTCTGGTGGAGAGGAGGGAATAATTACACTCCTTTCTTCACTGTGCTGAAATGTTTTACACGCTCATGTCTCCTGGGTCTGAGAGGTCACAAAAGAGTCAGAGGAAGCACAGAGAGGTTGAGTGACTTTCCCAGAATCACACAGCTAGGAAAGGACACAGTTGGGATGTAAACCCAGGCAGTCTGATCTGGGAATGTGTGATCTTAAATCACCGCTTATGGCAGGCTGAACAAGGGCTCCCAAAGATGTCAACATCTGAAATCCCTGCAGCTTGTGAATATGTTACCTCGGCGGTAAAGGGACCTTTCAGTTAATTAAGTTAATTAAATTAATTAAAGAATCTTGAGATGGGGAGGTTTGCCTGGATTAACCTGATGGGCCCAGTGTAATCACAAAGATCTTTATAGGAAGGAAGCAGAGGGAGATTTGACTACAGAAAAGGTGGCCACAGTGATTCAGCTTGAGAACACTCAGCCAGTGACTGCTGGCTTTTAAGAGGCAGGAATGGACTGCAAGCCGAGGAATGCAGTCAGCCTCTAGGAGTCGGAAAAGGCATCGGAAGGAGTCTCCTCTAGAACCTCTGGAAGGAATCAGCCTTGCCAACACTTTCGTTTTAGCCCAGTGAATCTGATTTCAGCTTTCTGACTTCCAGAACTTTCGGATAATAAATTCATGTTATTTTTAAGCCGCTAAATGTGTAGTGATTTCTTATAGCATCATTAAGAAATTAAAATGATCATGTCCTACTCACACATCTGCTTGCATCAGGCTCTCCTTTCTGTATTCAAGTTAGAGTCTGAAATCCTAGGGGTAGAAGTTTAATCTGCCCAATACAGCTCTCCTTGGCCATTTTACAATTAAAGAAGCATTTAGGAGAAAGACTTTGTAAGGCCAACCGCCTTGTCCCCATTTTCTCTGCTGTGTAATGGGAATTAGGAAGTGAAGGGAAGGAGGGAAAGGGTTATGGGACCCACATAGACTGCCTCTGAAAGGCCCCAAGGGAATGCTCCACCTCCCAGGCGCCATCTTTGGTCTTCTGTGAGTGATCGCCCGTAGTGGGGTTTTGGTCAGATGCCAAGCACATCTCTGTGGGCTGAGCAAGCGTGACCAGGTCCTTGGAGAGAACACAGGTGCTCTGGTTCATCTTCGGGAACCTGTGCTTGTGGTAGAAGTAACTCTGGACTCTACTTGGTCAGGAATTTTTAAAAATTCAGTATTTATTTATTTGGCTGCGTCAGGTCTTCGTTGCATTGTGCAGGACCTTTTAAAAAATATTTATTTTAATTGGAGGCTAATTACAATATTGTAGTGGTTTTTGCCATACCTTGACATGAATCCGCCACGGGTGTACACCTGTCCTCACCCTGAGCCCCCCTCCCACCTCCCTCCCCATCCCATCCCTCTGGGTCGTCCCAGTGCACTAGCCCTGAGCACCCTGTCTCGTGCATCGAACCTGGACTGACGATCTGTTTCACATATGATAATATACATGTTTCAATGCTATTCTCTCAAATCATCCCACCCTCGCATTCTCCCACAGAGTCCAAAAGTCTCTTTACAACTGTGTCTCTTTGCTGTCTCGCATATAGGGTCATTGTTACCATCTTTCTAAATCCCATATATATGCATTAATATACTGTATTCTTGTTTTTCTTTCTGACTTACTTCACTGTATAATAGGCTCCAGTTTTATCCACCTCATTAGAACTGATTCAAATGCATTATTTTTAATAGCTGAGTAATACTCTATTGTGTATATGTACCACAGCTTTCTTATCCATTCGTCTGCCGATGGACCTCTAGGTTGCTCCCATGTCGTGTGCAGGATCTTTTGTTGCGGCTCCTGGACTCTTGCTGTGGAGCTCGGGGTCAGTAGTTGTAGCGCGGGGACTTGGTTGCTCCATGGCATGTGGGATCTTAGTTCCCAGACCAGGCATCCAACCTGTGTCCCCTGCATTGCAAGGCAGATTCTTAGCCCCTAGACCACCGGGGAAATCCCCAGGTCAGGAATTTAAACAGTCCTTAAAGAAAGCAGTTCTTTCTGTAGAGAAGCTATCTTGAGTTGATCTTTAAGGACAAATGTGCTGACTCTGTAAAACCCAAGGTGAGGCCCTCTGGTCCTGTCCAGCAGCGCAAAAAGTGGGGTTCTTTTACCTTCCCCAGAGTGTGGCTTAACTGCTTATGTGTCAGCGATAAAGACCCATGGGACCTGAGAACTCATGGACCCAGTTCTCTCATCTGAAGAAACTAAGGCCCAGAGAGAGGAAGGGACTCCCCAAGACCACACAGGAAGTGAGTTAATGGTTTTCTTGATGGGAGTTTCAAGCTCTGAAATTATAGGGATTTTTTTTTCTGGGGTCACATTAAGACATGGGGTTCATTCACTCATCCATTTAAGACATTTTATTGTGTACCTACTCAGCCAGCCACTAGATATAGTCATGATGCTAGCTTTTGAGGAGTAACCTTCTAAGGGGTGGGAGGGGTGCGTGACAATAAGCAAGCTTAAAAGCTAAATGCAAAAAAAAAAAAAAAAAAAGCTAAATGCATAAAATAGTTTAAGGTCATTATAGTTTGTAAGGGACTTCCCAGGTAGTGCTAGTGGTAAAGAAACCACCTGCCATGCAGAAGACATAGGAAACGTGGGTTTGGTCCCTGGGCCGGGAAGATCCCTTGGAGGAGGGCATGGTAACCCACTCCATTATCCTTGCTTGGGAAATCTTCCCATGGACAGAGGAGCCTGGCGGGCTACAATCCATAGGGTTGCAAAGAATCAGACCCGACTGAAACAGCTTAGCATGCATGCGTAGTTTATAAGAGGCGTGGGTAAGCAAGATGTAATAGGGAGTATCTGTTAGACAAAGTAATCAGCGAAGGCCTCTCGAAGGAGGTGACCTCTTAGCTGGAAACCAAAGAAAGAGTTATAGGAAGAGTGTTTCAGGCAGAAGAAACAGCTGGAACACAGACTCAGAGTCAGGGCGGAGAGGAGGGAGAAACTGGAACCAAAGGCAGCCCGTGGCGGCTGGCACGGGCGAACCAGGAGATGAGGCTGGGGAGAGAGACGGGTGGGCTTTAGCCTGCAGGCCTTGTGGGTCGTGCTGAAGAGTTCAGGTTTTATCCCGAGGACTGTGGGGAGCCATTGGAGAGACTAGAAGTGGTTTGCTTTTGTAGACTGACCTAGGCTGCAACACGGGCAGTGGCTTGGATGGGAACTGGGTGGAGGCAGGGAGGCCATCGGAGGCTGCTGCAGTCACCCTGTGAGAGGTGGTGGAGCCGGGACCAGGGCAGCGGCGCGCTGTGGAAGGGCAGGGAGATGGCAGAGTCAAAATGTCATTGGAAAGAGAATCTATACGACTGGGTGGATGGTTGCAGGTGGAAGACTGTTAGTTAGTTGTTGCCGTGTAAAAGGTTACTTAGCAGCTTAGAACAACCGTCAACATTTGTTAACTCACACTCTTTACGCTTCCCTGGTGGCTCAGATGGAAAAGCGTCTGCCTGCCATGCGGTAGACCTGGGCTCGATCCCTGGTCGGGAAGATTCCCCTGGAGAAGGCAATGGCAACCCACTCCAGTACTCTTGCCTGAAAAGTCCCATGGACAGAGGAGCCTGGAAGGCTATAGTCCATGGAGTCACAAAGAGCTGGATGTGATTGAGTGACTTCCTTTTTGTGAGTCAGGAATTGGGGAGTGACTCAGCTGGGTGGTGCTGGCTTTGGGCCTCAGGTCACAGTCAAGATATTAGCTGAAGCTGCCTCACCTGAACGCTTGACTGGGGCTGAAAGACCCACTTCCAAAGGTGCTCACGCTCACGACTGGCAAATGAACACTGCCTGTTTCCTGGAGGTCTCAGCTCCTGGCCACATGCGCCCCTCCGTAGGCATCCTCAGAGTGAGTGTCCCAGGGCAGAGGGCAGACCTGTCGTGTCCACCACATCCCCTTGGTTACACAGGTTCAGTGCATGAGGGGAGTGCACAGGCTGTGAGTCCCAGGAGGCGGGAATCCCTGAGCTGGGACTTCCTTGGTGGTCCAGTGGTTAAGACTCTGTTTCCACTGCAGAAGGCGCAGGTTTGATCCCTGGTCTGGAAACCAAGATCCCACATGCCAGGCAGCATGACCGAAAAAAAAAAAAAAAGAATCACTGGACCATCATGGAGGCTGATTATACTGCAGAGGCCACGAAGGGGATGGGATGGGGGGATGACACTGAGGCTTTTGGCCTGAGTGGCTGGGTGAACGGTGGTGCTGTCTGCTGAGAGTGGAAGTACATGTCTGGGGGAAGACTGGTGGGAATCAGAACTCCTTTCTGCACCCCAGCTTAGGAGATTTCACCTCTGCACCGGAAACCTCTCTACAGGTGCCACTGTGCTCTGCTGGTTTGGGGCTTCCATGGCCTCAGACTTGAGGGGAGCTTTCTCACGGCCTAGTTCTCCTCTGTCCCTTGAACTATCTTCATGTCAGTCTCGAGGATCGGGAATTAAGAACTAGGTATTCTTGGGTTCAAATTCCAGCTCAGCCACTTAGTGGCTGTGTGACCCTGGGCTGGATACTTGGCCTCTCTGGGCTTGCTCCTGCATCTGCAAAATAAATCCACTTTGCTGTGGTGGCTTTATTGAATCACCGATTATGTTGTTGTCAGGTTCGGGCTGGGGCCTGGTTTGCCCTGATCTCTTTACACCTCAGACTCCCAGCCCTTTCGTGTGCAGTCATAGCTACATCATAACGTGCCTAGGTCGCTGGGTGGATCTGATTGGGAAGGCTTTCTAAATAGTCTGTTCAGCTTCTTTCAAGTAGATGATGCAAAAATTCTGGGGACAGCAGAAGTAGTTATTACTCACAGGGAAATGCAAATATTTTTATGAATATCCTATGAAAAATTGGGGCATTTTTTTCATGAGCAAACAGTCCTGTTTATTTCTCCAACAGAATAGCCACAGCTGTGCTTCAGGGGCCAATTGTCAATGCCAGTGGCTTTTCTCAGGGGTCAGCTCACCTCCCTCCTCCTCCCCAATCTCCCCACACTTTCTTTTCTTCTTTAACCCAGGGAAAACATAGTGAAGACAAAAGTGGCCAAATTTGGGCTTTGCTGAGAGATGGGGATTACTTTTGCAGTGAAAAGTCAATTTTTGTGGCCAAACTTTCTTAACTGTGAAAACCAGTGTGGGCAAAAGCATAGTAAGCCCGAAAGTACATTTGGAAAATGATTTTCCTTGGAAAGGACATTTTTAAGGAGGTCATTAGTGTTTGCAAGAGGACAGGGGGATCTGTCTTCTCTTGAAGGAAATGTTCACTAAACTGAAGGGACAGAGAAGGAGAGGGAAAGGAGTGAGGCCACTGGGAGGGGATGTTTGGGGAGCCAAGACAGAGAGCAGGAAGGCTGAAAATAGTGTTTGCCCATCCAATGTGTGGCACTGTGCTAATCATACTCTTAATCTGAGCCTTACAAAGGGTATTTGGTTATTTTATTACACCAAATAGGAAACATGGCTTCCCTGGTGGCTCAGATGGTAAAGAATATGCCTGCAACATGGGAGACCTGGATTTGATCCCTGGGTTGGGGAGATCCCTGGAGGAGGGCATGGCAACCCACTCCATTTCCTTCCCTGGAGAATTCCCATGGATGGAGCAGCCTGGTAGGCTACAGTCCATGGAGTTGCAAGGAGTCGGACACGACTGAGCGACTTTCATTTTCGCTTTAGGAAATTGTGGTTCAGAGAGACTGGGGAGGTGTCCTGTGGCTACCTGGGGAAAGAGGGCCCAAAAGTCCAGCCATGCCTATCTGATGAGAGCCCCTACTCTTTGCTCACTGCTCCAGGAAAAGGGGCACTTGGTCCCCGGTCAGGATAACTGACCCAGTAAGATAGGAGGAGACATACCCAAGGGCAGGGCTGGGAGGCCCTGTGCACCCTGCCCCTTCCATTTCCCGGAGAAGAGTGCAGGCTCAGGAAAGACGAGAATGTATGAGGTGGTTTTATTGTTTTAAAGTCCATTTGGAAGCCCTCTCTTCCCTGTGGTCCTCCCCTCCATCTGTTTATCAGTCTCTTCATCAACAAGTTATCGCGTATTTAGTATGTGCCAAAGCACTACTCTGGGTGTTTAGGAGACAGTAGGGAACAAAATAAAGATCCCTTCTTTGGTGAAGCCTTCATTCCAGGGGAAGGAGGTTTGGAGACGGGCAATAAGCCATATAGAATGTTACAGGGTGATGCATGCAGTAGAAATTAAAACTGCAAAGTAAAAGAGAGGTAGAGGGATACTTCTCTGCTGGTCCAGTGGTTATGATTTCACCTTCCGGTACAGAGGGTGAGGGTTCAATCCCTGGTCGGGGAGCTAAAATCTCACGTGCCTTGGGGCCAAAAAACATAAAACAGAAGCAATGTTGTAGCAAATTCAATAAAGATTTTAAAAATGATTCACATAAAAAAATGTACATTATGTATAAAAAGATAGAGGGATCTGGAGAGGCAGGCAGCAGGGTGGGCAGAGGCTGTAGGGTTAGAACAGTAAGCAGTGGGTATTGCTTTGGAGGGAGGGAAATGCCCTGGATCTAGGCACAAGTGGTTTTAGCACAGCATCATGAATGTTCTAGATGTCCCTGAATTGTTCACTTTAAAGTAGTTTTATTCATTAGGGAAAAATTATTTATTAGGAGAAAAAAGTGGTTGGAGTGAGCTCCATGGAGAAAGTGATATTTGTGTAAAAGCCTAAAGAAGGGGAAGGCGTTAACGTGGAGATGTTTTCTCCAAGGACTCCGGGCAGAGGGAACAGCAATAGCAGATGAACTTAGGTGAACCATGGCCCCTGGGGTCACCAGCCTGCTGTCTGTTTTTGTAATAGAATTTCACTGGATGATAGCCATGTTCACTTGTTTACATATTATATTGTCTGTGACCCAGGGACTTCAGCTGGGTCTTTGCAGAAAAAGTTCTCGAGCTAGAGCAAAGGTCCTCAACTGGGATGGTGCCTGGGTGTGTGATGAACACGAGGAAGAGAGGATGGCTGGAGTGAAGGAGAGAGTAGAAGCCAGTGAAGTGAGGTCAGAGAGGTCACGGAGCCGAATCCTGTAGCCCTCCTGTATGGCTTTCCCACAGCACCTCTGACCAATGTCCGGACAGATGCTGACATCGTGTTGATGGAGGTGTGTGTGTGTGTGTGTGTGTGTTGCTGAGGAGGGTTGTGGTAGGATAGAGAGATGGCCAAACTTGCGACTCCTAAGACCTGGGTTTTAGACCTGCTGTCTGTCCCTCACCAGTTCTGTGTCCTCAGTTATCTCATTTATAAAAGTCATGGTGGTGATGGCAGTGATGTTGATGGTGGTGGTAAGCATGATGGGATGTTTATGGTGAAGTTGGCGGTGGTGGGATGGCGGTGCGGGTGGGGATGATGGTGATGTTGATGGGGTTGGTGGAGGGGGATGGGGATGGTGGGGATGGCAATGAATGGTGGTGATGATGATGATGGCGGTGATGATGATGGTGGTGGTGTTGACAGTGGCTACGCTGAGATCTCTTCAAGAAAATTAGAGATACCAAGGGAACATTTCATGCAAAGATGGGCTCGATAAAGGACAGAAATGGTATGGACCTAACAGAAGCAGAAGATATTAAGAAGAGGTGGCAAGAATCCACAGAAGAACTGTACAAAAAAGATCTTCACGACCCAGATAATCACGATGGTGTGATCACTAATCTAGAGCCAGACATCCTGGAATATGAAGTCAAGTGGGCCTTAGAAAGCATCACTACGAACAAAGCTAGTGGAGGTGATGGAATTCCAGTTGAGCGATTTCAAATCCTGAAAGATGATGCTGTGAAAGTGCTGCACTCAATATGCCAGCAAATTTGGAAAACTCAGCAGTGGCCACAGGACTGGAAAAGGTCAGTTTTCATTCCAATTCCAAAGAAAGGCAATGCCAAAGAATGCTCAAACTAC
>SJYX01002840.1:3719-106745 GCA_006410675.1 Oreotragus oreotragus | reverse complement strand
CCCCGCCCAGCACACAGAGATATGTATCCTAAACACCTGCTTTGCAACACAATTTGAGTTTCTAACACATTTGGTCCCTTAGCATGACCTTTCCAAGCCTTAGCACGACCTTTCCAACCTCCGATCCCCTGGTGACTCACAGGCCCTGTGGGAGGGGCTCCGAGCCGGAAGGAGGAAGAGGCCCTGCGGAGCATCCTGGAGCCCTTTGTGGCCCAGGCTCTCCCCCAACACCCGTGTTCTGTTCCCTTTAGCCAGCGGTGCTCTAAACCGTCTTGGCCAGGAGGCTGGCCATTTCTGTGGTTTTGATTGTGGTGCCTCTGGTCACGCCTGGCACTACTTACCTTGGGAAACACCACTGAGTTTCTGCAAGTCTCACTCAGCCCTTCTGTCTCGCCCCATCCACAAGGGCCAGAACTGATAGGGTTGTTTCAGAGTCAAGACTGGCCCGAGACATGTGGCCTTATTGTTACTGTGGTTCAGTGGCTCAATCGTGTCCGACTCTTTGTGACTCCATGGACTGCAGGGAGCCAGGCTTCCCTGTCCTTCACCATCTCCCAGAATTTGCTCAGACATCTCTGCGTGTGGCCTGCCTGTAGAGAAAAGATGTGTTGGCCAGTCGGATCTGTTCTTTGGAAATTCTCTAGGCAAGAATACTGGAGTGGGTAGCCACTCCCTTCTCCAGCGGATCTTCCCCACGCAGGGATGGAACCCGGGTCTCCTGCGTTGCAGGCAGATTCTTTACCATCTGAGTCATCAGGGAAGCCCTCCTTGGGAGTTTGGACTCAGGATTCTGACCAGTGGGTAGGCAGGGGGCTTTGGAGGCCTGCCTGCCAGTTGCAGCACAATTCTGATACTGACTACCCTGAATGACCAAAAACTCCACAGAGGGAGCACAGTCCCCCCAAGACCACCACCCTCACTTCAGACCCCAGACGCGAGTTTGGGTGTCCCCAGGCCACACGTACTTCTGACTAATTGACTACAAGTTTGGGAATTCCCCCAACCCCTCTCAGATTTGATTATTCACTAGGATGACTCACAGAGCTCAGGAGAGCTCTAGATTTACAATTTTATTAGAGTGAAAGAATACAAATCTGAACCAGCAAAATGAGATGCACAAGGCAAGGTCTGTGATGGACACATCATCCTCCCAGCACCGGTGTGTGAGTGCCAACCAGGAAGTTCACCCAGACTGGGTGCCCAGAGTTTTTATTGGGCTTTCATTACTCAGGCATGATTGATTGAATCGTTCGTCACGTGGCTGAACTCAGTCTCCAGCTTCCTTCCCCACCCCGAAGTTTGGACACTGTCATTAGACTCAAAGGCCCAACCCTCTAACCCCATGGTTGGTCATTCTGGCACGGCCAGCCTCAGCCTGAGTCATCTCATTAGCGTAAGCTCAGGTGCGGTTCTGGGGGTCCACCATGAATAAAACCCACATCCCCAACACTCTGGAAATTCCCAGGACTGGGAGGTCACCTCCCAGGAGCAAAGGACCAAGCCAGTGTTTTCATTATGGCCAGTTGGGTTCGATGCAAAGAGGTGAGTGAGCCTGGCATGGTCTGCAGAGAGGCAGAGACACCCCAGCCCCAGATTCTCCATGTCTCCATGGCATTCCTGTTTCTACAAACCCTGCTGCTCTTGACTGCTTCTCCTTGGATTCCTAGAAGCTCCTTATGACCCTGGTGTTAGTCCTCATCTTTGGGGGTCAAGTTGAATGAGTCTCTCATCCTGCTCACCTTGGCTAGAACCGCACTCACCAACACAGTTTTGCAATCTGAGTTGACAAATCTGTCTTGGAGGAATGTAGTCCTTGGGAAAACCAGCCTCCACTTCCTCAGGGCCCACAAAATGCATTAGGTCCTCTACAGATCCCGGTGTGCCATCTCCAGGGGTGATGCTCTTCTCTGTGGAGTCTGTGGAACAATAAAGATCCAAGGGCCATCAGAATGGGAAAGATCCAAGGGCCATCAGAATGGGAAAGATCCAAGGGCCATCAGGATGGGAAAGGTCCAAGGGCCATTAGAATGGGAAAGGTCCAAGGGCCATCAGAATGGGAAAGGTCCAAGGGCCATCAGAATGGGACAAGGCACCCAGGAAGTGTATGGCGTGTGTGCCGAAGATTTGGATGGGGTTTGAAGGGAGTCCTTCCTGCTCCTTAGGGAGCCAGACTGGGGCCTGGAATCGTGGGTCCCTGAGGCCATCTCAGTAGCCTGTACCCACCAAGGCCAGTGGTGAGCTTCTCTCCAGTGTCTCCCTCTAGTTTTCTGGAAACTGTTGGGTCCATATCCAGTTTGTCCCCCTACTCCAGCCAGTGGCCAGATACGTGGCTTTGTGGGCATCATGTGAGAAGAATGCCTGAGTCAGGCAGGGGACAGGACCTGGGTTCTTAACAGAGTCAGACCCCAGCATCACTGAATTTGTCCAAACCCCTGTGTTTCTCTTCAGATCCTTTTTAGAAGTAGGCAGAGCAGAAATAATAATCAGAGCAATTTCCAGAAAGCATGGTCCCATCATGCCATTTCCCACATGATGCTCAAGGACTTGCTCCAACTTGACTCTGCATCAGAATCACCTGGAAGGCTTATTAAAACAGACTGCTGCCCCCGCCCCCCAAGAATTTCTGACTCTGTAAATCTAAGGTGGGGCCCAAGGTTTTGCATTTCTAACGAATTCCCCAGTGATGCTGGTGCAACTGGTCCAAGGACCGCACTGGGAACCACTGATGTGAAGGCATGAAGGCAAGTCCTTTGCAACACATGCAGAGACTCTTGCTCAGCTTCTACCCAAGGAACCTTTCTCTGACCGACTGCTCATTTGTGACTAGGGAGGAAGAGAACAGTAGACCAGGAGTCAGGATGCCTGGGTCTTGGTTTATCAATTGTTTAATATGACTGTGTCGGGTCTTAGTTGCAGAACACGGGATCTCCATCGCATCATGCAGGATCTTTCCTTGCAGCATTCAGACTCTCTAGTTGTGGCTCGAGGGCCAAGTTGTTCCTTGGCACATGGGATTTTAGTTCCCCGACCAGAGATTGAACCCATGTCCCCTGCATTACAGGTGGATGGATTCTTTGCCACTGGACCACTGGGGAAGTCCCTGGGTCCTGGTTCAGATGTAACACAAACTGAGTGATTTGAAGCAAAGTTCTTGCCTTCCTGAGTCTCTTTCCTCACTTGTCAAATGGGACCATTAAAACGACCTACCTTGTGTGGTTGATGAGAGGATTAAATGAGAAGATGTCTAAACAAACAGCTTCCTGACCCTGGGAGTACAGGAAGTGCCACATTTCTTTAACTTCCAAATCAGATATACTGTAAGATTAATGAGAAGTTTGAGGTCAATTGTTTTGCAAAGGTCTGTGCCCCCTATCCCTTCCAAAGATAGCACAGAAAGTCCTAGGGCTCCAAAGCGTGTATCAGTCACTCGGTCATGTCCCACTCTTTGTGAACCCGTGGACTGTAGCCCTCCAGGCTTCTCTGTCCATGGAATTCTCCAGGCAGGAATACTAGAGTGGGTCGCCATTCCCTTCTCCAGGAATCTTCCTAACCCAGGGATCAAACTCAGGTCTCCCACATTGCAGGCAGATGCTTTACCATCTGAGCCACCAGGGAAGCCCCTAAGGCTGCAAGGAGTCCCCAGAGTGAGACCTCAGACCATCAGGGTCACCGGTGTTGCCTTTTTTGTCAGTGACCTTTGGGGGAGGGGTCTCTGCATCAGCTCCCCTGTGTCAGGCTGGCCCCGGGTCCCTCAGTGCTCAGAGTCCCTCGTCCCTGGGATCCTGTGGGGACCGTGCCTTCCTGGAGTGCACTCTTCCCCCTGCTGCCCCTCCCAGACACTCTCCCCCTCATTCTCATTTCAGGCCTCAGCCTTCAAAGTGCACAAACACCTCCCTGGAAAACAGTAGATGCCACAAGAATAACAGCCAATTTCTTCCCCCACAATGACAGTTTCTCATGGCAGCTTTTTGGCGTGATCCTTTCATTCTTCCCTGGGGGTGTCCACGGGAGCGAAAGAAATGCCAATTAGTTTCTCAGTAGCTCAGCCTGTTCTGAGTGCTTAGCTCTTTATTACTCTGCTTTCTTCCTAAGTCCTGCGTTCCATCCCCGCTGGGGCTTGCCCGCCTGCTGGCCGCTCTCCCCGCTTCCCCTGCCCTGCCACCTGCTTATCACGCTTCTCTCAGCCCATCTGGGCTGCACCTGCATAAGGCCAGTGCTGGCAGCCAAGGGGAGACCCTGGAGGCTGGAGAGAGCAGTGATATGCTAAGCCACTTCCTCCCTGGAGGCTGCTCCTGGGGAACACTGCATCTTCCTGCCACCCGCCTTTCTCCAGGTTGCGCTTGGGCTTGTGTCCACTCGGGGGAGAGACCCACCCCCCGGTCCCTTGGTGCCTTCCCCAGAACTGTGAGCGGTGGAGTTCAGCCCATGTCCCCAAGCCCAACGTCTTGGTCTCTTCTCACTTCTGGCGGGAGACCTCCGGGCTGACTACCATTCTGTGTTGCTGGCATCCCCTCCTTGGAGGGAGCCCCCTTCCTCCATGAGGACCCCAAACTGCCTGACCGCACCCCCAGCAGCCTTGCTCAGCTCTGGTGTTTGAAGCCTGGGATGAGCTGGAGTTCCACGTAGCAGGGCACTCTGTCCTCTTAGCCACCTCACTTTCAGCACATGGAAGGTAAACCATGAGCAGCAGTGGGCTGCTGGGTGAAGAAAAGAAAGCCCAGGGATGCTCGAGATAGGAAGTGGCTGAATCAGCGTGGGTTGGAGAAGATACGTGCTTCTGTTTGCACATGTGTGGTTTGTTTCTTGGCCCCAGCCCTCTCCCTGAGCCTGAGGTTTCTCATCTGTGAAATGGGGCTAGTTCTAAATGAAGACCACAGCACGCAGCACCTAGCTCAGTGCTAAGCCCAGAGGGCGATTCCTGCAAATACTCATTTATCCAGTCAGCATAACATAACAAAAGCTTGCAGTTGTCCAGGACAGTTGTGTTAACTGTCCAACCCTGTGGAAGGACATGAAGCAAGAATCTGGGCTGAGCTGGGAGAGGGTTGTAGGCCAGACGAGGGATCTGCCTTTCAAGAGCAGCCAGGGAGGCGGGATTAGAAGGGGGTCTTGAAGAAGGAGCAGGGCTTCAGTAGGCAGAGGCATTAGTTCTAGAAGTCAGAAGTCTAACCTGGGTCTCACTGGTTAAAAACTAAGGAGCTGGCAGGGCTCTTTACGTTTCTGGGTCCTCTAAGAGAGAATCTGTTCTTGCCTCGTCCAGTTTCTAGAAGCCGCCTGCATCCCTTGGCTTGTGGCCCCTTCCTTCTTCAAAGCCAGCAGTAGCTGATCCTGTCTTTCTCACATCACATCACTCTGAGCTGACTCTTCTGCCTCCAGTTACATCAGGTCCACCCGGATCATCGAGAATAACATCCCTGTCACTATCCTTAATTCCGTCTGTAATCGTAATTCCCTTTGCCACGTAACCTAACATATTCACAGGTGCCAGCGATTAAGGGTTACTTTGGGGGAGTATGATTTTGCCTACGTAGTCCCTGCCCCATTCTGGGGGCTGAGGCGGTGAGGAGGATGAAGGAAGCCCCCAGGAGGCTGTGTGGTACCCACCCGCTCTTCATCACTCCAGCCTCTGTGTTACATCCTCCAGGTGGCCTTGACTGACTTTCCCCCTCTCCCCACCTCCACCACTGCCCCATTACTAGGGAGTCTCTCCCACACTCTGCACTTCTCCTGAGTGTTGGTCATAAGGGTCATAAATAAAGCAGCACCCCTCCATTTGGCATTATCTGGGCTTAGCACTGAGCTAGGTGCCGCGTGTTGTGGTTTTCATTTAGAACTAGCCCCATTTCACAGACGAAAAACCTCAGGCTCAGGGAGAGGGATGGGGCCAAGAAACAAACCACATGTGCAAACAGAAGCACGTATCTTCTCCAACCCACGCTGATGCCACTGACACTTTGGCTGATGACACTTTGAGCACCTTGTTCTCTCTTGTAAGGGGGCCGTCCTGCGCCTTGTGTGATGTTTACCTCTGGCACTGGCCTCTACCTGCCAGATGCTGGCAGCACTCTCATCTGGGGGTGACAACCCCAGATATCTGTAGACACTGCCAGACGTCCCCCGGAGGACAGATTGCCCAGGGGTCGAGAGCCACTGCTGTCAAGGCTTTAATGTCTTCCTTACTAGATTGGGCACCACAGGAAGAAGCCCCTTCAGTCTTCCCCGTTCCTGTGTCCCCAGCATCTGCATCTGCTTGGCATTTAGCTGATGCTCAACGTATTGGTTGAATGAATTAATGAGTTCGTGTTAATTTTCTTTGTGTTAACTTTCTTAATGGAGAAGTTAGTCTATAAAAATATGTGTGTGTGTGAGTGTAAAATAGACTTCTGTTTCCATAAACTGGCTACCTAAGAATCACTTGGGGGAGATTCTTTAAGTAGCCTCATTCCTGGTTCCACTCACAGAGTTGGGGTTCAAGCTGATGAGGTACAGCCTGTGAGTCCGTCTGGCCAAGAGTTCTTCACCAGTTCCTCAAAAAGGCAAACATAGGATGACCACATGATCCAGCGGTTCTGCTCCTAGGCATTTACCTGAAGGAACTGAAAGCAGGGACTCAGATATTCAGAGCTGCCGTATTCACGATAGCCAGAAGGTGGACACCATGCAAGCGTCCACCAACAGACAAGTGGATAAACAAAAGGCGGTGTGCACACACACAACAGAGGATTATTCCACCGTACGGTGGAGTGAAATCTGACACATTGCAACATGGATAATCCTCAAAGACATCCTGCCAAGTGGAATCAGCCAGTCACGGAAGACCACCTGTTGCATGCTGTCACTCATGAGGTCCCCAGAGCAGTCAAACCAGAGAGACAGAAAGTAGAACGGAGGTTACCAGGGTGGAGGGGGCTGGGAGCTGGTGTTGGATGGGCACCGAGTTTCTGCTGGGGATGATAAAGGATTTCTGGAGCTGGATGGTGGTGATGGTTACATGACACTGTGAATGTCCTTAGTGCTGTGGAGTTGTACACCTACAACTGGTTAACATGGTTTATTTTCTGTTACTTATATTTTACCACACACTCAAAAAGTGCTTCATCCCAGCCAGATTTGGGAATGAAGAGTGTGGAATGAATGGGGGGCGGGTTGCGTACTAGATGAGCTCTAATCATTCCTTTAGGCCTCGGAGCCAGAGCTGATGAGGATGGGAGGAGACTTGGCTGATTTCTCCAGGGGGCAGCCCTCCCCTGGGGGATACACATAACTAAGCTCTAAGGGGCCAGGCCGGCCACCGAATGGAGGCCACATGTCGTGTCCATGGGGTCAGCTGCGCCCAGCTCTGTCTGAGCCTTGCCATGTGTCTGGTTATGGGAGAGAAGTCCCGAATCTGGGTTTATATGCAAAACCTCAGTGTTTAAATCCGACACCTGGTTCAGTGAACAGGTATGGGGTGGCGTGTTTTCTCGGAGGCCTGGGTCTCCACTGAGGACTCCAAGTTCTGCTTGCTCTTACCGGGTGTCCTGTCGCTTCTGAGGTCCAGGGGTCAGCTTCCTCTGTGATCCCTGGGAGTTTCCCTGGCTCACAGGGCTCCTGAAAGGGAGCTTTATAGACAGAAGGGCGCGCATGAGTGCCTGGGGTCTAGATTCTGCTCAGGCTGGGGTCTGGTCTCTGCCATTTGTGAGCTGTGGGGTGTAGGAGACTCGCCTCTTTCTTCCCTGTTGCTTCAGTTTCCTTGTCTTTCAAGTGGGATAGTAATAGCTCTGCCTGGGAGAGCTAGAGTGGGAACTCAGGGAAGGCCAGCTGAAGGGCTCCAACGTGTATGTGGGCAGTGACGTGTGTCAGCGCCGATGGGAGCTCCGAGCATGCGTGAAGCAGTGCAGGCCATCAGCTGGGAAATTACACAACCTGGACATCTGTTTCTGCATCTGTGATGTACCTGGAGATCTGCTCCTCCAAGAGTCATTCTGGGGATTAAATACAATAATGTCCAAACGGTGCCTGGCCACAGCATGTGCCCCATACACATTCATTGACTTTCTTGGAGTCCAATGCTTTTGGTCTTTGTGAAGACTTGAGCAGAGCTGCTTGGCTAGGGCTGGAGACAGAACGAGCAGAGAGCCAGGAAATGGACTGTGTCCTGCCCCTCTGTCATTGGTTCCCTCTCCTCCTTCCCAGCTCTGAGGATGGTCCTGGTTCTAGCCTCAGAAGCCCACACACTGGCTGTTCCAGAAGGTGGCCTCACCTTTCCTGGGCAATTGGATAACTTGGGAATCTCCATTTATTGATACTGACTCTTTTGAGATCACATGGACTGTAGCCTACCAGGCTCCTCTGTCCATGGAATTTTCTAGGCAAGAATACTGGAGTGGGTTGCCATTTCCTCCTCCAGGGGATCTTCCTGACCCAGGGATCGAACCTGCATCTCTTGCATTGCAGGCAGCTTCTTTACCATTTGAGCCACCAGAAGCGGCTACGTTTATTGAGATCAGCTCCATGCCAGCCCCAGAACACATACTTTGCTGGGGATGGGCCCGGAGCCCATCTCCTTTGGGATACCCTGGGTTGGCTGGCTGGAGAAAGGGCTCTTGCCCTGCCAGACTGGGGGGACATCACACCCACCCAGCTTAGAGAGCAGCCCAGGGTGCCAAGGGCCTGCCCAAGATCCCATGTCTCTGTAACCAGGCCCCAAACCCCACAGGTACTTGGGGTGTTGATCCCATGAAGGAGGATAAAAGGACCTTAAAATCTTGAGATGCTTAGGGGCCTAAAGGGCTATGTGACTTTTAATGAGTCACTGACCTGTGGAATTTAAGGACTACTCTGGCGACAGGGATCAGACGAATGCATGTCAGGTTCTTGTGGGGTCCTGAGCGTGTGATGGCACAGAGGTGCCTCCAGGTCCCATTTCCAAGTGGTGGTGGGCTCAGGAACATGCAGGCTGGAGTCAGCACCCCCTTGTTTACACACCTGAGTGTTCTGATGTCTGTCCACTGTGCAGGGATAAGAAGTCGTGGGGACGACAGGGACACCCGTGGGTGCACCTTCCTCAGCTCCATGTGTTCATTCTGTGTGCTTGTTACATGTGTGTTCACTGTATGTTTATCACGTGTGCATATTCATCACATGTGTGTCCCTAGCATGTGTTCATTATCATGCATGCTGGGCAGCATACAGGGCAGGGTCGCAGCTGACATGGTCCACCAGGAGTCCTTCCAGCCTCGAGACCCTGGAGTTCATGAGGCGGGAGAAGAAGGGGGTACTCAAGGCGAGGGAGAGTTGACGTCCTTGTCCCTAGCACCTGGCCTCCAGCTGGGGGTGGGGACTGTCCACAGGAAACGAGGACAAAACGAGGTGGTCGGGGGCCGCATTTGTGAGTCCACCTCACCCACTTGTGAATCCATTTCACCGGGCTTTCCTGAGCCAGTCGCCAGGTTCTACTGTAGGAAAGTTGAGGTCTAGTCTGGGGCTGATGCCAGGTCCCCAGTGGGGTTGCATAGCTATGGTTAATATATCAGCGAAGAACGGGCACCCAGTGTGGGTGCGGAAGTGGGTGATGGGAGAGGCTGTGCTGGGTGGGGGAGCCCAGACCTATGTGAGCCTGAAGGAAGGACGCATAGGCTTGATGCTGGCTGGGGAGGGGCTTGTCCCAGCCTCCCAGCTAGGAAGCTGCACCCAGGCTCACTGGGATGGGATGTGGGCTCTGGCACCTCAGGCAACACCAGCATCAGCTCCCTGTCTTTCTCTCCCATCTCTGCAGGAGGCGGAGGAAAGCGCAAAGGGAAAAGCAAGAAGTGGAAGGAAATCCTGAAGTTCCCTCACATTAACCAGTGTGAAGACCTCCGAAGGACCATAGGTAAGCCATTCTGCTCCAGGGGACGCAGGGAGGAGCTGGGAGGGGAGCAAGGAGCCCAGTCACTGTGGAGTCATCTGTCCGGCAAGTCAAAATGGACAATGCTGTAAAGTGGTGCCAGGTAGGAGCTCCAAGCTGATGCCTTTGCCAGTTGGCATAAAGATACAGCCAACATTCATCCAAAATTCATGGAGCATTTGATGCATGCTGGGCAGGATCAACCCCCAATTACCCTTTGAGGCTGTTAATTTGCCTCCCTTACTTTGTGTGTGTGTGTGTATGTGCGTGCTAAGTCGCTTTGGTCATGTCCGACTCTTTGCAAGCCTATGGACTATAGCCTGCCAGGCTCCTTGTCCTCCTAAAGATGAGGAAGACTGGCTGGGACCTCGGGCTGTGAGGAGTGATGATGTGCCAGTGAGCTCCTGGCTTTGCTTTTTGCCTCCTTTATATCCCAGGGACCAGGTCCTGGAGACACTCACCACCGAGAAATGCCAATGGGTGCAAACAAAGAAGACGCCTCCCATCCAAAAATAAATAAATTAAAAAAAAATCGTGTTCTCTCTGGGCAACGGCCAGGGACACCTCACTTTCTACCTTCCTTCTCATTTACCCTTGAGCCAGATTCAGGGACCTAGTGTTCCCTCACTCTCCATGTCTCTCCTCTCTGATCCTGACCCTTGGAGGTGAGCAAGCTCTGCTGAGGTTCATTCCCTGCCCTCTGACTCTCAGTGCCCCCAAGTCTAACCCTGCTCCCCAGGAGGCCTCAGGCCATTGCCCCAGTGCCACCAAGGCCCCTCACCTTCTAGTTGGCCTGGCCCCACCTCTTCACTTCCGATCTGGGGGACCCAGGAGCCTAGGATTTACCTCTGAGCTTTGCTCCGCCCGTGGACCCCACCCCACTGGCCCCAGCCCCATCTGTCTGTCTAAGTCCTAAACCAGCCTCTTGGCACAGTCCGCTCCCCTGGGAGGGTGTGAGAAACGTGTGCGCTGGCGTGTGAAAATAAATTCTTCTGTTCTCCTCGAGGGCATTGAAAAGGCTCTGTGTGTGAGGGCAGTGTGAAGAGAGGCCGGGAAAACAGGAAGGCCGCCATAAACCAGCCGAGGGACTGCTGCTCACGGGGACGGGCCCCAGGGCTTGGGCCTTCCTGCGTGTTTACAGTCCGTCGCCCTGGTGTTTGCCCAGCCTCTGCTGGGGTCCTGCTGGAAGGCTTTCCTAAATAAAAATCTCATTTCTTTTCTAGACCAATACACAAACCAAACAGGGGCAAATGCTGCATTTATTTTTCTTGCGCACACATGAGCTCATTTTCTGAAGCTTGGGAGAGGATGTCCTGGGACAGGCTTTGGGCCAGGGTGACGTGGCCCTTGTGGGCCTGGAAGGCTGCGTGGGAAGGCTCTTCATTAGAGGGGAGGACGGAGCCCTCTAGGATCCCCTGGACTGGGCAGTGGTCTGTTAAAGCTATACCCTCTCTCTTGCACTCAGCATGGCCCTGACAACTGCAGGCCGTCTTCCCCAGCAGAGACCCCAGGGTGATTTTAAGAAATGAAGACGGCACCCGGTGGACCCCCTGCTGAAACCACAGCAGCCTCTCCTCCTACGTGGAATGAAACACAAACTTCTCACCGTGTTTTATGAGCACTTTGGCCACTGTATGAAGCTTAGGGATCCCTTCTCAGAATAATGCTTTTATATATACAGAAAATAAGGTACATAGTGTTGCAAAGGAAACCAGTTCTTTTCAGATAATTAGATACTTTAAAATATTATGATCTTGAAGTATATGAGCTTTTTGTCCTTCAGTCATGTCTGACTCTTTGAGGTCCCATGGCCTGTAGTCTGCCAGGCTCCTCTGTCCATGGAATTTTCCAGGCAAGACTACTGGAGCAGGTTGCCATTGCCTACTCCAGGGGATCTTCCCAAGCCACGCATCAAACCTGCATCTCTTGCATCTCCTGCTTGGCAGGTGGATTCTTTTACCACTGTACCAACTGGGAAACTGTAATAATGCTCAGCAACTGTTCTAACCAAGGCTCAGCAACTGTTCTAATAGCTACTGTAATCTCCTGAATTAGTGAGGAGCATAAGTAATATTTCCAGATACCTGCAATGATGGTGATATGAATGGGTGTGAGAGTTCTGTTGTTGATGATTCCCAGGCACTGCTAACGTTACTGTGGGTTGTTGTTGACATTCATGACTCAAGGAAATGCTCATTTCCAGTTGGAGGCTGATGAAAAGAGAGACGATGTTTTTCTCCATCCAAGTTCAGTGAGTGAGTGAAATCGCTCAGTTGTGTCCGATTCTTTGTGACCCCATGGACTGTAGCCTACCAGGCTCCTCCATCCATGGGATTTTTCCAGGCAAGAATACTGTAATGGGTTGCCATTTCCTTCTCCGGGAGATCTTCCTGACCCAGGGATTGAACCCAGGTCTCCCGAATTGTAGGCAGACGCTTTACCGTCTGAGTCACCAGGGAAGTCAAGGTTCAGGGACCTCTTAAGTCCCATCCATCGACCTCTTGGCGATGCCGTTGCTATGCTGCCCTGTATGAGTCTGCCTTCACCCCGGTCTCAGTCACTCCCTCCTCCTCTACTGACTTTGCTGTGCTGGTTGCTTTTTCCTTGACTACCCCAAGCTTGTCTCTAGCCTAGAGCCTCTGCTGGTCCCTCAGCCTGGAATGCTCTTCCCGCACATTCAGGGGACCTTTAGGTCTCAATTCAGATAGCACCTCCATAGAAAAGCCTTCCTGGGACTTCCTGAAAGTAAACTCATATCTTTCCCTGGTGGCCCAGACAGTAAAGCGTCTGCCTGCAATGCGGGAGACCCTGGTTCGATCCCTGGGTCGGGAAGATCCCCTGGAGAAGGAAAGGGCAACCCACTCCAGTATTCTTGGCTGGAGAATCCTTGGGCAGAGGAGCCTGGTAGGTTATAGTTCATGGGGTCGCAAAGAGTAGGACCTGGTGGTCCAGTAGCTAAGACCATGCTCCCNTCGATCCCTGGGTCGGGAAGATCCCCTGGAGAAGGAAAGGGCAACCCACTCCAGTATTCTTGGCTGGAGAATCCTTGGGCAGAGGAGCCTGGTAGGTTATAGTTCATGGGGTCGCAAAGAGTAGGACCTGGTGGTCCAGTAGCTAAGACCATGCTCCCATTGTAGGGGGGAGCAGGTTCCATCCCTGGTCAGGGAACTAGATCCCACATGCTGCAACCAAAGATCCTGCATGCCACGGTGAAGATGGGAGATCCTGCTTGCCACAACTGAGACCCAGTACCACCAAATAAATAAATATTTTTTTTTTAAAAAGAAAAGCCTTTCCAACTAACCTTTAGAAAGGAACTGTATTCTCCCTTTAATTGCTACTTTCACGTAGTGCCGTCTATTAATGCTCTTGGCCCACGACCCCAGCTGCAGTCATCTTGTGTTTAGTTGTGGACCTGTGGGTTTTCTCTCTCCCTCACTGGACTGGATGTCCCATGACCACAGTGACTGTGGGGGTCACCACTAGGACAATGCCTGGCACACTGTAGGGGCTCATTAAATACTGGGAGAGTCAATGACGTGAAATATTGAAAATTAGGGCTCTGTTTGGAAAATCTGTGACATGAGCGTGGCATTCCCAAATTTAATGTAGCCCATGGTTTAAAACGAAATGTCATGAAAGTTCAGGCTTATAAGGTACCTTAGAAAGTATCTGCTTTAACACTTGCTTCCCCCACTCCCTACCAGATAGATGAACAAGTCAGAGGGGCAGGTGACCTGGTGACTCCTGGCCCAGGACAGTTTCCCCTGAGATTGCAATTAGAATAATTCTTACAGTGATGTTAGACTTTTATAGAATTCTCAACTCAAGGAACTGGAGAGCATCTTGTCCAATCACGCTTTTCAGATGAGTCTGAATTTCAGAGTCTGTTAGCCTCCAATAGGAGAAGTGACCTGCCCTGGACAGAACAGTCCAGGCCCTTGGTCCTCAGCTGCAACTCTCCACTCACCAGCATTATATTGACTCACAAACATTTTTTGGCATCAGCCCCCAGCCAGTACCCAAAGCAGAGAAACTGCTTAGGCACTCAGAAAAAGAGACATTGCTGTCTCTTTTTTTCTTTCATCTTCTAAGTGAGGGTTGCATGTTCACTCGATTACTAAGTTTATTGAGCCCTCATGGTGTGCTATGCACTTGGGAAACAGGCCTGATTCCTGACCCCTCCCACCCCTGCCACCACCCCCAAGCTCATTCGTGGCTAAACCCAGGAGGCTGGCAGAAATAGGCGAGAGTAAATTGAGAAAGTTTCATGTTGGAGGGACAAGTTGCTGAGCTGGAGAGCCGTACCGCAGGTCTTCCACCCATCAAGAACTTCTCTGGAGGAAATGACATCACTCTGAGCCTCCCAGGGCATCTCTTTGTGTGAGCTCCCGAGGGACATGTACCACACTCTCCATCTTGGGTCTCCATTGCTGGTACTGGGAGTAGGTGGATGGATGGATGGATAAAGTGATTGAATGAGTGCTGCCCTCCTTCCCAGCCTGGAAGCTGTAACTGACTGTGAATGGCAGCAATGAGTATTAAGACAGAGATTCCTTGCCGCATGTATCTACTTCCAGTTGAGCCCCAGACATGAGTAACCAATTTTAGACAGTCCTGGCAGAGAGCAGACAGATCATGAGAAGAGGAAGTGTTTTCTAATATCTGCTTGATGAAACATCGAATAATAGCATTCGTTAGTAAGCTAATTGTAAGATAATTAGAGTGCCCAAATCAAAGTAGTTCTCAGAATATCCAGAACTTGGAAGGCAGGAACATCATTGTGAAGATAAAAGATTGTTGAGGTCTGCAAATATTTCTCAGTGACGCAGAAAGTTCTTTTGGGCATAAAGTGTGGCATTTTTATTTATTTAGCTCAGGCTCATTGCATACTTTATTCTTTCATTAAAAAAGAAAAAAAAAAGTATGAGGGGGCTTGAGTGAAAGAGTTGATTATTCCGCTATTTGGCAATATTTCTGCAGGAACTGTCCAAAAGCTATATAATAAATCAAGCCCCCTCCCCACCTCCTGGCGGGGTGACATTTACGAGACTTTTCACAGAAAGTAGATGCCGCCGTGCCCTACACCCTCATGGATGGACTGGACAGGAGAGATTTCATTTGCTGTGTGGGAGAGAATCACTTGCCAAGCCTTAACTGTTTTTAGGAGCAGCAACTCTAGGCTGTGGGGCATTTCTAGAAGAAACTGTAGACTTTTAACTTTAAAGAAGAAAAACCACGGGGCTTCCCAGGCGATCCAGTGGTTAAGCTTCCGCTTTTCAATGCAGGGGGAGCTGGTTCAATCCCTGCAATGAGGGAGTAAGGTCCCATATGCCTCGGGGTGCAGCCGAAAAACATTTAAAACTAAAAGAAGAAAATGAAAATAACGTGAGGTCTGCCTTGAACTAGCCTAGTGTTGATTATTCACTCAGTGTTGCCCGTGCTCTTTCAACAAAAATCAGCCCACAGACACGTGGGCACCACTGCAGTGTGCTGGGCACCACTGCAGACCCAGGAGCTGTACCGTTGGCCGCAGCAGCAGTGTCGTCTCGTGGAAGGCCGTTGGCATTAAAGTCACGTGGTGGCTCCGTGGCTCCCAGTTGTGTGACGGGGCGAGTTGCTTAGTTTCTCTGGCTTGCAAGTTTCTTTGTCTAGAAAATGGGACACGCTAATATCAACCTGGCAGAACTGTTGGGAGGGCCAGCAGGGTGCCTATTACACACCATCCTTATCACCATTTTCATCATGGTGCTGGTGGTGTAGGGTAAAGGTTGAAGGCCCTGGCAGGGAGGCTTTAGAATTTCCCAAAGAAGCCAAATTGGCTACAAATGAGGAGTGGGGCCAGCCGCTTCTGTGCAGACGTCACGTGGGTCCAGTGTCCCAGGAACCCCTGCCTTGGGTCATTTGAATCCTTCCTCGAACCCTTGCCTCCAGCCTCTGCTTCCTGGGCCACCCTCCTCCCCGCAGCCCTTAGCCCTCCTTCCTCCCCTGTAGAAGCCGATGGTGTCACACTGTGCCCAGATCCCTGGCCTGGTAGGTTTCTTTCCTAGGACACAAGGATGCTCTAGAAGGTTGCACCCTGGAGCCCTAACAAGGATTACCCCTGGGAAAGCCATTTCCCGGTGGCTCAGCAGGTAAAGAATCCGCCTGCAATGCAGGAGGCACAGGAGATGCAGGTTTGATCCCCGGGTTTGGACAATCCGTTGGAGGAGGAAATGGCAACCCAATTCAATATTCTTGCCTGGAGAACCCCATGGGCTGAGGTCTATGGGGTGGCAAAGGAGTCAGACACGACTGAAGCGACTTAGCACCGGGGAAGGCATAGAGGTCAGAGGGGACATTAGCTTTATCTGTAAGATGTTTTTATTTTTAAAAACAATATTTTGTATTTTGTGCCTTGAGATTTTGCACTTTTTAGAAAAGGTTTATTTTTACATTTTTGGCTGCCGCGCGGGCCTTTTTCTCTAGCTGTGGCAAGCAGGGACTGCTCTCTTGTTTCGGGGGATGAGCTTCTCACTGCAGCGGCTTCTCTTGTTGTGGAGCGTCGGCCGTAGGGTGCCCGGGCTTCAGTTGTGGCGCACAGGCTTAGTTGCATGTGGGATCTTCCCGGATCAGGGATTAAACTGGTGTCTCCTGCACTGGGAGGCGGATTCTTTACCACTGAGCCACCAGGGAAGCCCTATAAGGTGATTTTTTTATAAAGGAGAAAGAATTGGCAAGTTATTTGTGTGGTCAAAGTTGAGTGGTTAAAGATGAGGTCTGCTGCCCGCTTCCACAGTGGGGCACTGGGGACAGTGATGCCACTTCCCTCTTTCCTGGTAGATTTTGGGTCCACTAATGAGTCTGTGGCCTCTGAGAGGATGATGAGTCTTGCCGTCTTTGCAGGTCCTGTAGGACTGGCCGAGGGGCTCCTGCTTGGTTCTTTTGGTATGCTGGCAGGTGAGAGCCACCTGATAGCCAAAAGCCTTTGGCTGGTGGGCATCTCAGGACCTTCAGTCCTGCAAGGATTTGGAGGAAGCCCAGGCCTGGATCATCCCAGTCTGATCTGGGATCCCCATCCTTGGAGTCTCCAGCCTCCTCCTGGGGTGCTCAGCGCTACGCTCTGACCAGCAGGGTCCCCCTCATTCCATCCACGGTGGACTCCTGCCTGCAGGATGCACATTGTTGGCATCCCCTGAGTGGAATGGGTGGCCAGGGTCCTTTCCCACAGATGAGACAGGGCTGGTCTCTGCTGCAAACAGCCTCCCTTTCTGTTCACCCTTGCTCACGGGCAACCGGTCCCTTGGCATTGCCAGGTTCACATCAGGGTCTGGAGAGGAGTCTGGGCTCCTGAGACAGGTCTCACCTCACCCAGGGTCTGTGTGACCCAGGCCCCTTCAGGCCTGCCAGGCTGGCATGCAAGCGCTTGATTTCCTTGTCAGGGATACCAGGTCTCTCTGCAGACGTCATTCCCGTCCTTGGGATGATAAAGGCGCGTCCCGTCTGTCATTCTGCCACTTGCCATGCTCTGATAAGGCTCAGCATCTGCTTGTCCTTGGAGGGCAAGATAAATTTAGATGTGGCGGATTTAGAGCATCAGGTGACCTGTTTGCAGCTGTAGCTCTTAGGAGGGAGAGGGTTGCCTGGCTAGTCCCACAGTTTGCTGGACATTAGTCTCACCTCTCCACTAAGATCAAGTCAAGGATTTCTCAAAATTGCCAACAACCATAAGAAGCTGGGAGGAAAGCTTGGAGCAGATGGGCTCAGAAGGAAGCAGAATTGCTCACCACTGGAGTATCAATACCAATACCACTGGAAGGTGAGGGCTGGATCCTCAGTGCCCAGCCTGGCCTTGGGTGCAAGCACAATTTTCAGTGCTCCTAGATGATGGATTCCATGTTGGGAGATTCTTAGAACAGAGCTTTGATAGGGATTTTATAGATGATCCGAGGTTGTGGTGTCCAAAGGCTGCCCTGCAGGGAGCATGAAAGATCTAAATTAGACTTCTGTCTGATCAGGCTTTCTTTTTGCCTTTTATATTTGGGTTTCTGTGTAAGGTTTTATTCCAGAGTTAAAACTAAGTCTGAAACCCATGGTTCTAAGCCAGGTCTCCCATTTTCCAGGTAAGTAAACTGAGTCCCAGAGAGACAAGTGACTTGATGAGGTCTCTCTGTGACTCACTGTCTTAGTGGGCTCAGGCTACCAGAGCAAAATGCCACAGACCAGGGGGCTTAAAAAACAGAAATTCATTGTCTCACAATTCTGGAAGCTGGAGGCCCAAGATCAAGGTATCAGCAGTATTGCTTCCTTCTGAGCCCATCTACTCCAGGCTTTCCTCCTAGCTTTTGATGGTTGTTGGCATTTTCGAGAATTCCTTGGCTTGTAGAAACATCACCCTAACCTTGTCTTCATCTTCACATGGCATTCTTGGGGGGGTGTGTGTGTGTCTGTGTCTGTGTATATTCAAATTTCCCCTTTTTTTAAAGGATTTTAGTTGTATTGATGTCATATTGGATTAGGGTTTATCCTAATGACCTCATTTTAACTCTGTGAAGATCTTATTTTCAAATAAGATCACATTATAAAGGACTAGGGGTGAGGACTCCAACATACCTTCTTTGTTGTTCAGCTGCTAAGTTGTGTCCGACTCTTCGAGACCCCATGGACTGCAACATGCCAGGCTTCCTTGTCCTTCAGTATCTCCTGGAGTTTGCTCAGACTCATGTCCATTGAGTTGGTGATGCCATCCAACCATCTCAATCCTCTGTCATCTCCTCCTCCTGTCCGCAATCTTTGCCAGCATCAGGGTCTTTATCATGAGTCAGCTCTTCGCATCAGGTGGCCAAAGTATTGGAGCTTCAGCTTCAGCATCAGACCTTCCAATGAGTATTCAGGGTTGATTTCCTTTAAGATGGATTGGTTTGACCTCTTGGCACTCTCAAGGGACTCTCAGGAGTCTTCTCCAGCACCACGGTGTCTTTTTAGGGATCACAATCCAACCCCGAAGTACCCACCTTCTCACATGGTTTCTGGAGTTCAAGTTCAAGGGACCAGAGGACCCAGAATCCTCCCAAGTCTGAAAGTAGACCTGTCCCTTTCTCGACCTGGCTCGGGGTTAACCCCTGTAGGCTGAGGCTCACTGCTTCCCCACAGGCCACAGGAATGTCTATAGGACGATTGACTGCTTTCCAAACCATGCTGCATGGTGCTTTTATGTTCCCTCTTTTTATTTTTGTTGTTATTGTTCAAGTCATTGTAATTGGTAAATTACTTTGCTAAAAAGCATAAGAAAACACATGAAGGACCACACATGAAGGCCACTGGGCTGTAGCCACACTTGACACTTGCATGTAATTCCTTCTGGCTTTTCCCCCTGTGTATATACCATGGTTTTGTTTATTAATCTTTTTCTTAATATAATTTAAAAAATATTTTCCCATGTCATGAAAAACCTCCGTAAATGTGATTTATGCTTTTCTATTTGACGCATATTTTTTGAGTGTTATATTGAGGATACATCAGTGAACCAAACACAAAATTCTGTTCTCAGAGGCTGTTTGGAGGGGTGATTGTCTACATACACCAGGAGACTATGGGGAACTAGCCTACTGCCTGGTCTGTCCCCACCTATGTGGTTTATTTATTTCCTTATTTATTATCTCCTTTAAGTTACCTTGAAAAGAAGCCCTCTTTCAGTGGCCTCAAATGACTCTGACTTTTTAAAGGCCTCCTATCTATCCCATGGTCTTTCCAGGTGGCTCAGTGGTACAAGAATCTGCCTGCCAATGCAGGAGACTCAGGTTCGATCCCTGGGTTGGGAAGATCCCCTGGAGGAGGAAATGGCAACCCACTCCAGTATTCTTGCCTGGGAAATCCCATGGATAGAGGAGCCTGGTAGGCTAGAGTCCATGGGGTTGCGAAGAGTCGGACATGACTAAGCACACACACACACATATATCCCATATATGTATTGTAATTTAGGGTGTTTTTTTTTTTTTTTTTGGCCACCAGGCAGCATTTGGGATCTTAGTTCCCCAATCAGGGATCAAGCCCATGTCCCCAGCATTGGAAGCACAGAGTCTTTTTTTATCTTTTACTTTATTTTTAACTGGAGGATAATTGCTTTGCTTTGCAATGCTGTGATGGTTTCTGCCGTACATCAACAGGAATTTTTTTTTTTTTTTTGGCCACCAGGCAGCATTTGGGATCTTAGTTCCCCAATCAGGGATCAAGCCCATGTCCCCAGCATTGGAAGCACAGAGTCTTTTTTTATCTTTTACTTTATTTTTAACTGGAGGATAATTGCTTTGCTTTGCAATGCTGTGATGGTTTCTGCCGTACATCAACAGGAATCAACCACAGGTGTACATACGTCCCCTCCCTCTTGAACCTCCCTCCTACCTCCCACCCCATCCCAGCCATCTAGGTTGTCACAGAGCACCAGGCTGAGCTCCCTGCACTATACAGCAACTTCCCATTAGCTATCTGTTTTACACATGGTAATGTATATATTTCAATGCTACTCTCTCAATTCGTCTCACCCTCTCCTTTCCCCACTGTGTCCGTAAGTCTGTTCTCTATGTCTGAATCTGTATTTCTGCCCTGTAAATAGGTGCATCAGTACCATTTTTCTATATTCCATATATGTGTAAGTATGTTAATATGTGATATATGTGGACGCACAGTCTTAACCACTGGACTTCCAGGGAAGCCCCTGGGATTTTTTTTTTTCCCCTCTCATTTTTTGCCATCACAATTAGTGTTCAGATGACCCTCTTTGTACTTCATTGTGACATCTCAATCTCTGGTTCAGAGGTGAGAAAGCCCACGCCGTCTTTGTGAATGCAGACACATTTAGCTAAACCCGAGTGGACTGCGCTCTGCCCTCTGCCTCCTTTGCTTCCTCTGGAATGTTCCATTTCCACCTCGCGCTTGCATCCACAGATGCCATTAACGTGAAATGTGCTGCTGATGGACAAAGCCAGTGAGGTTTGATGAACACCTCTGCCCCGCTTGCCAGCCTCAATTCCCTGCAGTCGCAGGCAGGAGAAGGGTTTTCTGTCTGTTTTAAGGCCTGTTGCTGAAAACAAGGGGAAAACAAGCTGGTTTATGCAGCAACAGGGACCTCAAAGCAGCCAGAGGCCAGCCGACCCGCCGCAGCCTGAGCACGACAGAGTTCTCCCCATACAGAGACTCTAGGACAACACTGCTGACGGTCTCTGCCCAGACTCTATTTACAGAATTTATTTCCTGAGCTCTGTCTTCAGCAGCCCCTTGGCAGCATCAACCCCAGCGTCTGCCTCAGCGCGTTAAACACCCCTTGTTCTGAGTACCCCAGAGCTAGCACCCAAGGGAGAGTGAGAAGAAAATAATGTGGGTGGAGGGATATGTGGGGCCAGTATAAACTTTCAAATTAAAAAAAAAAGGAACAACAACAGAAAAATGTATCCCCTGAAGAGCTCCTGGGAGCCTGAGCTCCTGCTGACTTCTCCCTGCCGCCCCCTCCAGCCAGTACCGGGAAGGAAGATGCAAAATAGAGAAACCTGCAAACTCAGCCCGGCCTTTTGTTCATTATTATTCTTTTTTTTTTTCTGTTTCACAATTGTACTGTCCTTGTATGGTCTTTAAAACTTATTTTTTTAGTTATCTTTTAGTTCTTTTTCTCTTTACAGAAATAAACCTGTTGATGAAATTTCTAAAATGGAATCTAGAAAGAGGAGAATAAAACTTGCTGATGAGATAATCACTGTTAACGTTTCTGAGTGTGGCCTTTTCACAGTTTGCTCTACTTAGAGAGAATTGTACTAGCTGTCTTTTGTTTCCCTGCCCAGAAGTCAGGTACCATTTTAAATGGAAATAAATGGTTGTAGTGTCTCTTGTGGCCTGGGAGGTAGACCCAGGTTCCTGTGCTACTGCCTTGGTTTTGTGGCCTTTTGAAAGTCACTTAACCTCAATTTGCCCATCTTTGTGTGTGTGTGTGTGGACCATTTGTAAAGTCTTTATTGAATTTGTTAACAATATTTCTTCTGTTTTATGTTTTGGCTGCAAGGCATGTGGGATCTTAGCACCCCAACAGGGGATGGAACCCGCATCCCCTTCATAAGAAGGTGAAGTCTTAACCACTGGACTTCTAGGCAAGTCCCAATTTGCCCATCTTTAAAATGGGGATCTGATCATCCTTCCTACCTTACTGGATGATCAGGTGTCCAGTGGAGTTACTGGTAGAAAGTGCTTTGTCATGGGCTCTGCAGATTGTTGCTGGTCATTTTCAACATGGTCATGTGACCCTGGGCTTTCCTGGTGGCTTAGACGGTAAGGAATCTGCCTGAAATGCAGGAGAGGTGGGTTGGATCTCTGGGTTGGGAAGATCCCCTGGAGAAGGGGAATGGCTACCCACTCGAGTATTCTTGCCTGGAGAATCCCATATACAGAGGAGCCTGGCGGGCTACCGTCCATGGGGTTGCAAAGAGTCAGACACAACTGAGCGACTACAGATACTACCAGCATCGCTGTCATGCCAGCCCCGCTCTGCCTAGTGGGCAGAGATGGACACAGAGGTGATATTGCTCCAGGGCTTCGGCTGAGCCCAGCTTGAGACAGTGAGATGCTAAGAATGGCTTTGCCAAAAAATGCCATCATCAGGATTGGGCGTCAGCAACTCTGGGAGTGCCTGGCAGCTGTAGGCACTGTGCTTATGTCTCAGGCAGGTCAGCTGGGACAAAGCTATTGAGGGACTGACCCATTTCCACCAGTTTGGTCGAGAGACACCAGTGAAGAGCATGAGGCACCAGGGTTGGAGCCAGGCTCTGTTTCTTACTGACTATGACTTTGGGCAAAGTGATGTAACTTCCCTAACCCCCAGTCTCTCTGTCTGCAAAAAGGGGAATAGAAGTTGTGAGGATTGACTGGAGATGCACAGTGGGAGGGCTGTGCCCAGGGCCTGGTTCACAGCGAGTGTCCAGGGGCAGCTGCTTCATCCCCTTCCTCTTCATTATCACTGTCATCAACAGTCCCGTTCAGGTCAGAGCTCTGTTTCTTGGTTCCCAGGGTGGTGGTTGCCAAGTCCTGCTGGCTTTAAGTTTATCTGTCCATTCATTCATTCATTCATCTGTTAAATCCTTACTCTAGGCCAGGGATCCAGGGAGCTGCCAGGTGGTGGGGAGCTGCTTTCCAGAGTGGCTCCTGGCAGCATGGACTGGGCTGTGTATTTCCTTTATGTAACCTGGATGCAACCCTTTTCTCTCAGCCCTGAAAGTCTCTATTTACTTACTCTTAGCACACTTAGAAGTTCTCATGGTTACCGCCAGGAACCCCCTTCTTAAAGGCCACTTCATCTATCCCTCTGCCTCCAGGCAGGATGGGCCTCAACCAACACAGATACATGAGTGAAAGCCTGTTAACCCACAAATCCCTCATCAGCTTTCACTCTGGGCAAGGTGCAGCCGAGGGCTCCCAGGGGGGCGTGTGAGGCCAGCTCCATCCCTTAAGGAGCTGTCCCTAGGTGGGGAGACAGGGCAGGAAGCACATACAAGATGCCGGGTAATGGCCGCGAGAATGTGGGCAGCTGTCACAAGTCAGGCCTCAGTACCAAATGCCTAGAGGTGGGGGAGAGAAGGGGGGACAGAGACATCTCTGTGGGACAGGAAGTTTCCAGCCGGAGTCACTGGGAGAAAGGAAAACTTCTGGGGTCAGCAGGTTCAGCATCGTCAGCATCATCCATCCAGCAAGCGTTTCCTGGGCGCTTGCCGAGGCCAGGCATCAGGCTGCTTCCCTTACAGACACACGCTCACTGAAGCATTACAAACCCTACGGCACAGGTGTCACTTGTCCCCACCCCTGTTTCATGGATGAAGATGCAGAGAGACTAGTAAATTGCTCAAAGTTGCAGAGCTCTGGGAGAGGCAGAACTCAGACCGAAACCTGGGCCGGAGTCAAGGCCATCCTGACTGACTTCCAGCACGTTGGCCATGGTTTCCCCATGGGAGTGGCACAGCTGGGGCACATTTGAGAAGCGATGGTGCCCTGCTTCGGTGAGCTTTGTGCAGAGAAGTCATGAGGGATGAGGTCTAAGAGAGACAGCACCCGTGCCTCCAGGCTGGAATGTTGGGTCTTCATCCTGCAGGTAGTAGGGAGCAGTAGCATGACATCTCCTGCCGCCGTTCTCAGTGGGAGCAGAGAGAGGCTGTGGGTGGAGCAGCCTGGCCTTTCTGGGTGATGCGACGTTCACTCACTTCTCCAAATATTTATTCTTTACCTACTGTGTGCCAGGGAGAAATGAGACAGTGTTTCTCAGGCACCCAGCCCAGGACCTGGAATGTCCCAGAAATGGACGCCTTGGCTCAGGTGACCCTGCAGAGTCAGGAGTGGCTGGAGCTTCCTCACCTGCCACTGCAGGCTGGGCACAGGTTTCTCTTTTCGACACTGGGTCACGGAATGCCTTTCACATCACCTGTGAGGTCTCCGAGCCAGCAGCTCTTCCCGCTGCCCACCTGTCCTCCCCCTTCTTTTTGGGGGTGACTTCTGGCTCCCCTGCTGTCTGTCCTCTCGTTGCCCCCGACGCTGGGCCTTGCAGAAGGTGGGAGATGGACGTGAATGTCGCACTGGCCGTCTCTCTGCCCGGGGTGTGCCTGCATGAGCGATTGCTTCAGGCACATTCCAGGTGAGGCTTGCAGACCTGAGCCGACTGGGGCTCAGAAGGTGGGGGTGTGGGCTGCAGAGGGGCTCCAGCCCCACAGTCCTCTGGCCAGTCAGCCATGAGACCCGTTCTCTTGGGCGTCTGCCACCCTCTGACCTTGTTGGGGTTTAACGTGGAAGGAGTCATTCTTGGAGTGCTTGCCACTCCCCCCGCCTGCATCCCTCTCACATTCCTGTTCCCTGCGATGGCTGCGCTAGGTAGAAACCTGAGATTCTGAGATCTGCCCCATTTCTCCATCTCTTTGTCCCAGCTGAGGGGAGCCCAGGCTTGTGCTGTTGCCCTCTAGCTTTCCGGAAGAGTCTGCAGGGCTTCTGTGTTGTTGAGGGAATCAGCCTGGCACGTGTGTCTATATCACCAGACCCCGTGCCCCAAAGGTAGGCTACTGGCTGTCTCGTACCCCTCTCACCTGCACAGGTACCAGGTAGAGTGGCTCTGCCCTGGAGACAACACGGGCAGGGGAGGGCAGTTTCTGGGCCTGGGGTTAGAAGGTCCACATTCTGCCAGGTGCCAACTTACCAGCGCTGTGCCTTAAGCCAATCGATCACCCACCTCTTCAGGCCTGGGTTTTTGTTTTGTTTTCAATGAACAGACTCTATTTTTTAAAACCATTTTAGTCTGGTGGAAATATTGAGCAGGAAGTACAAAAAGTTCCCACAGAGCCCTGGTAAAAGCCTCAGTTTTCTCATCTGTCAAATGGGGATGGATCCTCACCTTGTTCTTACTGCGCTTACTGTTCTTACCATCCCCTCGCCCCCATTTTATGGAAGACAAGACTGAGGCTGAGAGACAAGGGGGTAGTTCAGGGTCACTGACCGGGGAGTGTGAGAGCCTAACTCCTAGCCTGGGGGTGTGGAGGTCCAGGCAGGTGGTGCTTGGGCACGGGAGGGATGAGCTGAATGGACCCTCATAAGGCCTCCTGGAGGGTGAAGAGTCTCCCCTGGAGCAGCTCTGATCTCTGCCGCCTGGTTTGCAGCGGGAAGGGAAGAGCGCCTCCCAGCGGCCGCTCGGCTCACGCATCCTTGGAGGGTCCGTTCATTTATTTATTCAGTGAGGTTTTTTTTTTTTTTTTAGTATGTTGATTGCACTAGGTATTTGCAAGGGCTTCTCCAGTTGTGATGAGCGGGCTTAGTTGCTCTGCAGCGTATGGGATCTTAATTCCCTGAACAGGGATCAAACCTGTGTCTCCTGCATTGCAAGTCGGGTTCTTAACCCCTGGACCACCAGGGTCTGTTCAGTGAGTCCTTGAGTACTGACTAGGTGTGGTGCCAGCGCCTGGAGCTGGAGACCTGAGTTCGAGTCCAATTTTCACCCTAACAAGGTTCCTCCTGGAATGTCAAGGCTGGCAGACCTCAGGCCCATGCTAGCTGCACCCCTCCTCTGCAGGTAGGGAAACAGCTACCCCCGCCCCCGCCACCCCAGGGATGACTGGCAAGCTGGAGGCAGGAAACGAGGGGCCTGGGTCTGCTGGTTCGGTGGCCAGACACTGTGGGCCCAGGAGGTGGCTCAGTCGAGGAAGCCTGGAAGGCCCCAGCCATGGCATCTTGTGTGGGGGGGTGGGGGACGGTAGGAGCCAGGAGGACAGTTCTGGACCTGAGGCAACACGGGACCCGTTCTTGTTTCCTGGTGTTGTCACATCCTGCCAGAGAGGTGAGGAATCACTCGCCGGGCCAGTTGGGTGGCTGCCATACTCAAGGGCAGCCTCCAAATTAGGGAAGGGCTCTCTCCTAGGATCCTGACCCTTTCCTAGGGCGCAGGGACAGCTTGGCAAGCAGAGAGGGCAGCCTCACCAGCACCCACGGGTGCAGCCAGGCCATGCCAGGTGGCACTGTCCGTCTCCCATTCTGCCCAGCATCCACCCTTTCCATCTGCATGAGAGGGGTGCAGAGCAGTACCCCACAAGTGAGCTCATCTCTCACCTACCCCACCCATCTGTCTGCCCCCCGGACAGGGGCCATATCTCCGTTCCCTGTGTCCCAGCGTGGGTCCCAGCGCCTGCACCCAGGAGGTGCTTGTTGTGCGTCTGATTAGCCAGGAGTCCTGAGGCCTGGTTTTCATTTATGCTCCGTCACTACCCGCCCACCTGCATCCGTCTTTGTTCAAATTGCTGGGAAGCCCAGAGCCAAGTGCTGTGCCGAAAACATAGCTCTCCTTTGTCAGACGTCCTAGGAGAGCTTGTTTTCTTCTCTCCTCCCTCTTTGCTGGTTGTTTCCTGTTCTTTTTCTTTCACTGAACAATTGAACATATTCTTTTATGGGGAAATCCTGTGGACCCTTTTGGGAAGTGAGCAAGCCATATACACATCAGCCCATTAGAAATAAGAAGGAGAAAGGTCCCCTCTCCACCTGGGAACCAGGTGTGTCTGAGCTCCGCTGCTCCTCCCTGGAGACTGGGCCGACGAGCACCTGCCCTGCGAACTTCGAGGAATGTATGGGCGGAATGTATTTGGATGGGCCAAGGCGCCAGGCAGTGCCAGGCCAGTGCCTGCCCTGGGGCACTAGAAGATGCGGCCGCTCAGGCCGGAAGATGCCACGCGCCTCCGTAGAACTGACTGTGGAACAACCAGCCTGGAGGGGGCCAGGGCTTGCCCAACTGGGCACAGCTGGCCAGCTTCCTATTTTGAAGAAGCTGGCTGAGAGGTTGGCCAGTCGGGCCATTGGAAATTGCCCTAAGGGGGAGGAGACATCCTAAGTTATAGCACTGGACGCGGGCCAGCTTCATGTGTTACTCTGCATTGCTCTCCTCCCCTGGTAAAAAGGTGCAAGGACCGGGCATCCGCAAGACGGTGACTTTGTCCAAAAAAGGAGAGAGCTCGGCTGAGAGGTATAAATAGGAGCTTGGGCGTGGGGGTAGGGGGGTGGGTGGCCAGATGACAGGGCTTCCTTGCTCACAGCGCCACAGGAGGACTGCTTTTGAGGTCCCGGCAGCCAACTAGAGACAGACGTTTTGAGATATTGGCAAGATGAGAGTTGAATAATCTCTTATCATCCTGCACTCTCTTCTCCTCGCCGCACCCCGGCCGTCCTTAGAGAGAGCTGGGGAGAATGAGCTCTTAAGTGGAGCAGTTAAACCTGGCCTGTCTGCCGCGTTCTTCAGGAAAGAGCCTGTGGCTTGCGACCAGAGGAGGAGGCCAGGCTGGACGGTACTGGTGGACAGTGCTGGAAGGAGTTAGAGGTGGGGGCGTGGTGGGGGTGGAGCCGATGGGGCTGGACCAGCAGCTGGCCAAGCCTAGTCCTTGGTGGGCTTCAGTGTTACAAAGGTGCAGACAGAAGGCAGGACAGCAGCTCAAGGTAGCAGCGTGGCTTTGGGAGGTGGACCGAGCTGATGCTATGACTCTTATTTCCAGTAGTTCCAGACGGAAAGCAGTATCTTTAATGCCATACAGGACTCCGTTCTTTGCTCTTCTGTTTACTCACTGGATGGTCTCAGGCAAGCCTCTCACCTTCAGGAAGGAGTTCCTTACTCGGACCGTGGGGTAAATGCGGGACATCTCCTGGGCTCTGCTCAGTCGCTCGGTTGTGTCCGACTCTCTGTGGCCCCATGGACTGGAGCCCGCTAGGCTCCTCTGCCCGTGGAATTTCCCAGGCAAGAATACTGGAGTGGGTTGCCATTTCCTACCCCAGGGGATCTTCCCGATCCAGGGATCAAACCTGAGTCTCTTGGCATCTCTTCCATTGGCAGGCGGATTCTTGACCACCAGCGCTACCTGGGAAGCCACACTGCAGAGCGTCATAAGACATGAGTAGGGAGACCCTGTACTTGGCGCAGTACCTGCTGATGTGGAACAGTTCTCTCCAGGGCCAAGATGGTCCTTGGGGGTGGGTGTTGGATCTGTCTGTTTGCAGCCCTGGTGACAGGCGTCCTGGAGTCATTGGCCAGCAGCCAAGTTCTTTTTCCAGTTGGGCCTGATGGTGAAAGTCAGCTCTTCTGTCCCGCACGGATTCGGCTGCGGACACCACCTAGTCCTCCGAGGTCCAGGGATTCTTCTGACCCTCCAAACCGCCACATGCCTTTGACTGTAGCTCTGAACGCGCCTGTCTTCACTCCCCAGGGAGGTCATGGGCTACTCAGCATGCAAAGCTCTTTTCACACTCCCCGAATTCATGTAATCTTTTAGCGATCCTACCGGTGAGTGGTATTTCCAGTCTCCTCTGAAAGACCCAGCTCCTAGAAGTTACCTCCATTGCCCAGCAAGGCCCGACCCATGGTGGCTCATGGCTGCTTCTTGGGGCTTAATTGTAGCTGTGCCACGCAGCTTGCCCCAGGGTGGGATGAGGACACTGTGTAAATGGGCCTGGATGATCAAGCCCATTCCTGCTGGTTAAGCTTTCCACCAGTGGCAGCCACCTCTTTAATGAGAACCCTCCAACTCTGATAAAGAATCTGCCTGCAATGCGGGAGACTCAGGTTCGGTCCCTGGGTTGGGAAGGTCTCCTGGAGAAGGGAACGGCTATCCATTCCAGTATTCTTGCCTGAAGAATTCTATGGACAGAGGAGCCTGATGGGCTGTGGTCCACGGGATTGCAAAAAGTTGGACACAACTGAGCGATTTACGCGTAACTCCAACTCCAGCACCTTCTGCATTTAGGTCCTGGGCTCTGGGATCCCAACCTGCTGCTGCCGCCTACACCTGTCTCATTTTTTCAGTAAGCCATTTGGCCTTGGGAAGGTGAGGTGATGGGAGAAGTGTTACCTTCCAGTCTGAGTTGGCATAAACTGGCCAACAAAAACATTTCCATATGCCAAACATCATTTCACTTGGTTACTTCGTAACAGGCCAAGTGCACAATTTTCCATCAAAACATTCCCATCGTTCAAAAAGTGTGTTTGACACAGAAGCTGATTCCTGCTGCATCCTTGTGACAGCTCACATTTTACTTGGGATCCAGTGTTTTTCAGAATGTCACCACCTCTTGCTTTACGTAAGGACCGAACTCCTCGATGGAAATATTTTGCAAGAATGTTTTTCACCGTCAAGGTGGCACAAAACTCCTGCAGAAGGTTTTCTTTGTCTGGCTCAGAGAAGAATCCCTTTTCTGTAGAATTCCTGCCACGTTTCGCTGGCCAGGATGGGTCTTGCCAGGGCGCCTTGAAGTGGATCATGTCCCATTACAGCCAAAGTTGTTTAAGGTTCATGGAAATGTTTGTGGAAACAATTGCAGACTCCTCTGCTGACAGCTCACTCCTTTTGTGTAATTTTTGATAGAACATGCACCCAGCACAGCAGAAGAATTTGGCTGGCCCTCAGAATGTGCTGGAATGGAATTTACTGTGCTGCCTGTCCAGGTCACTGATATGGCTGTGAGAGAATGTTCGCTTGCTCATTAAGCAAATTTTCAATATTCATAGAGTTCCCTCTATGTCCCAGATTCTGGGCTAATCAAAGATGCGTGCCACTCGGGCCCCATCTTCAAGGAGCCTGGTTGATGGGGAATAGAAGACGCAGGTGTGTTCCATTCCTAAGTACTTTAGAACCACGTTAGGAAGGGCGGCAGGCGCATCATTTGAGGTGTGAGGTGACTTCAGGTGACACACAAGTGAACTGGGGTTATGCATTTGATTTAATGTATGTCATTCAGAAAAAAGTAACTCCAACAGTAATTTCCCATATGTTATTGCTTAGGGATAAAAAGTTGAAGAAAGGTAGGAGGGAGAGTCAATTAAAACACAAGTTAAAGGGACTTCCCTGGTGGTCCAGTGGTTAAGACTCCACACTCCCAATGCAGGGAGCACGGGTTCAATCCCTGGTTAGGGAAGTAAGATCCCACATGCCTCATAGCATGGCCGAAACAACAACAAACCCAAGTTAAAAATATCCAGTAAATATTATAATAGTGGTAACTATTATAGGTGGTAGATTATGGTAAAGATTATCATAAAAAATTCTTGACAGTGGCTCACAAACGACTAATGTCGAGAAAAGTTCAATGCAGGTTCATTGCATGCTGCTGGGATGCCAAGGGCTTTACTTGAACCATCATGCAAGCTTCAGGAAGCTGTGGGAGATGGTAGTGTTACCATCCCAACTGAGAGCTGATGAAACTGAGGCTCAGAGAGGGGAGATGATTTGCACAAGGTCACATGACTAGTATGTGAAAGAACCTGAATTTGAACCCTGGTCTGTCTGACTCTGTGACAAAGTACTGCAGTTGGTCAAATAAATAAGTGATTATTTCCTCCTAGAGTATAATCCAAGAAAATTTCCAAGAGTAGGAGACCTTGACTGAGGGGTCGTAATAGCAAAGGAAGTTTGGGTGGTAATGCAGAGAATCCCATGGATCAGATACTTATGATTATTGGCTGAATTTGAACAACATATTTTTCCCTTGTATAAATAATGTCTTAAGGTTTAGGCTATGGATTGGCTCTTGTGTGCCATTAGGAACACAGGCTCCTTCTATCTCTCTGCTCTACCAATATCTCATGGTCCAAGATGGCTGATGCAGCTCCAGCCATCACATTCTTATTCCAGGTGGTAGAAAAAAGAAAAGAAGGAAAAGGGTAAATGTGTTGTTGTTGTTGTTCAGTTGCTAAGTCATGTCTGACTGTTTGTGACCCCCATGGACTGCAGCCAGGCTTCCCTGTCCTTCACCATCTCCTGGAGTTTGCTCAAACTCATGTACATTGGGTACGTGATGCCATCCAACCATCTCATCCTCTGATGCTACCTTTTCCTTCTGCCCTCCATCTTTCCCAGCATTAGCATCTTTTCCAGTAAGTCGGCTCTTTGCATCAGGTAGCCAAGTATTGGAACTTCAGCTTCAGCATCAGTCCTTCCAATGAACATTCAGGGTCGATTTTCTTTAGGATTGATTGGTTTGATCTCCTTGCACTCCACAAGACTCTCAAGAGTCTTCTACAGCACCACAATTGGAAAGCATCAATTATTTGGTGATCAGCCTTCTTTATGGTCCAAATCTCAAATCTGTACATGACTCCTGGACAAACCATAGCTTTGACCGTATGGACCTTTGTCAGCAAAGTAATGTCTCTGCTTTTTAATATGCTGTCTAGGTTTGCCATAGATTTCCTTTCAAGGAGGAAGTGTCTTTTAATTTTATGGCTGCACTTGCCGTTTGCAGTGATTTTGGAGCCCAAGAAAATAAAATCTGTCACTGTTTCCACTTTTTCTGCTTCTATTTGCTATGAAGTGATGAGACCAGATGCCAAGATCTTAGTTTTTTGAATGTTGTGTTTTAAGCCAGTTTTTTTTTTTTTCAATCTCCTTTTTCACTCTCATCAAGAGGCTCTTTAATTCCTCTTCTCTTTCTGCCTTTAGAGTGGTATCATGTGCATATCTCAGGTTGTTGATGTTTCTCCTGGCAATCTTGATTCCAGCTTGTGATTCATCCAGCCCAGCATTTCACATGATGTACCTTGCATATAAGTTAAATAAGCAGGGTAACAATATACATCCTTGACATACTCCTTTCCCAATTTTGAACTAGTCAGTTGTTCCATATCCAGTTCTAACTGTTGTTTCTTGACCTGCATGCAGGTTTCTCAGAAGACAGAGAAGATGGTCTGGTATTCCCATCTCTTTATGAATTTTCCACAGTTTGTTGTGATATACACAAAGGCTTTAGCATAGTCAATGTTTTCTCAATGAGTCATCCACCTTGAAGGAGCTTTTCCAGAAGGTGAATCTAACCCAGCCTTTCTTCATCTCATTGGCCAGCCCTTGTTATAGGAGAGGCTGCCTACTGTGCGCTAGGTGTATGTGCATGGAAAAGAAAAGTCCTGTCCTCAGGGTGCCTCTGGTAGAGTGAGCTGGTTCCAGTTGAAGCTGTGCAGGAGACAGCAGTTAAGTGGAGAGGAAAAAGCTTCCTCTGACCTGGGACCTGCTTCTGGAGTGACCTCATATGCTTGGTCTGCTTTGCACTGTTCCACACGTTTATTTGGTGTGTAATTGGAGTGTAGACTTGCAGCAATTAGGCTACCCCAGACAGCTCCCTGCTTACCATCCCATCTGCCCTTCTGAGAAGACAAGAGTCACTCTTGAGTACAAAACAAACCAGCCTTCCAACCTTCCACCCTCAGTGCAATGAGAGCAGGAGCTGCAGAGCTAGCTCTTCATTGCATCCGGGAGCTGATCTCTAGCTTAGCTGATCTCTCATTTAGAGCCCTGAGTTGGGTGCAGAGCTCCCAGGTGGATGTGGGGTTCTGCACTCCGGAAACTGCACACTCCCTGGTCACCATCCTTGCTCTTGCCCTCTGGCACCTGCAGGTGAGCATGAGTGTGGAGTTAGCTTTGCATTTCTCAACTCTCAGCTCTTGGAGGTGCATGCTGGCTAGTTACCAGGAATGTCAAGTTTGGAGAGGTCTTTAATATCAGTGATGCAGAAGTTGTCTTGGGGCCCCACTCATGGAAGATCATTCCTTGTTTGGCGGAAGCCCCCTCTGCTGAGATTTGGGTTCTTTGGGGGTCTGAAATGCTCCCCTTATACTTTGGGGGGAATTTTCACTTTTTGTCAGATCGTGGTTAGAATGTTAGAGCTAAGATGAGCGCAAGAGATGGGGTTGGTCCCCATGTCTCCATTTGATCAGGAGACTGATGCAGCCAATGTGAGGCAGAGCTGGGGAGAGCAAGGTTCTGTGCTCGAATGCTGAGTCTTTGTTCTGTAATTACCTCCAAGCAAAGAATATTATAGCGAGGCTGGAGAGCTGCTTTCATATGGCGTTAGAAATCAAACTGCTATTAATATGCTAATTACAATGACTTGCTATTTACCATTTAGGCAAGTCCTGAAGTGCTTCTCCTTGGCAACCCTGTCAGACATTCTGTTCTTGAAATAGAAAGTCCATATTACTTTTTAATGAAAGCTCTAAATCCAGGCTTTCCCTATGTTCAGCCAGCCCTTTTTTCTTGGATTTAGTAGATCCAGCCCTGGCTTCCCGAAATACAGGCTGGGTGGGGTTGGGTGAGCAGGAATTGACGCAGTTTGGAAAGCAGGCAACTCCTGGGAGATGTCACGTCGATGGATGCTGAAGTCCACGGGTCCTAGGCCAGTTACCCGCCAAAGTCATCATACATCCAAGCATTTTAAGCGTGGCATCGCTCAGTCTTAAACCAGTTCTACTGACTTTATTTTTAGATTGGATGATGCAGGTACCGCTTGGGAATTTCTTTTTCTCCTCACGTCACTTTTGTCCTGGAAGTACCTGGTTTACAAGGAAAACAAAATGGCAGCCACTCAAGCCCAGGGCAATATAAATGTTTGTTTGGGAAACAGTGGGGGCTGAGTCCCTCATTTGCTTTGAGGGTGGATCTCAGGGAATCCACATCCCTTAGCTTTCTGAGGAACTGGGTGGGACAGGAGCCCTCTCTGAACTGGGTGCTTTCATTCAGTGGCAAATGGGAGAGTGAGACTTGGTTCAAATGAGGGATCAAAGGTACCCTGATGAACGGCACAGGACTTTTCTGAAGAGTTGCTGTAGGTTCTGGAAGGGTAATAATATGTTAGACAATGTGTTATCGGTTTGGTTAAGCACACCTGGTTCCCTGTCCTTCACCAGCTCCTGGAGCTTGCTCAAACTCATATCCACTGAGTCAATGATGCCATCCAACCATCTCATCCTCTGTCATCCCCTTCTCCTCCTGCCTTCAGTCTTTCCAAGCATCAGGGTCTTTTCCAATGAGTCAGTTCTTTGCATCAGGTGGCCAAAGTATTGGAGTTTCAGCTTCAATGAATATTCAAGACCGATTTCCTTTAGAATGGACTGGTTGGATCTCTTTGCAGTCCAAGGGACTCTCAAGAGTCTTCTCTAACATCACAGTTCAAAAGCATCAATTCTTCGGTCACAAACCTAACAAATATTTAAGCACCTATTGCCCTAGATCTAAATGCCTTGGGGAATGTTCCAGTTAGCACAGCTGAGTCTTGTAGTGCCAGAGAACAACCATTTACTCTGCTCTCAGATTGGGTGGGTCTGGAATTCAAAGAGGGGTAAAGCAGGCTTATTTCTGCCCCCTGTTGTTCGAGGCCGCAGTGTAGGCCTGGGATGGCCAATCCACTTCCATGTGTGGCAGTTGATGCCGGCTGTCGATGGCTCCTCTGCTCCTCTCCATGTGCCACGGTATTTTCTCACCACACGGTGGTCCAGCTCTGTGGGACATAGAACCAGCAAGAGTAGATGCTGTGTTCAGACTGAAAAGGACCTCAAGAACAGTAAATTCTGGGGACCTCCCTGGTGGCGCCGTGGATGACAGTTCATCTGCCCATGCAGGGGACATGGGTTCATTCCCTGACCCAAGAGGATGCCACATACCTCAGAGCGTGAAGCCCGGGCACCTCAGCCACTCTAGAGCCTGCACAGCACAACTGCTGAGCCTGCGAGCTGCAGTCACTGGAGCCCGAGGGCCGGGAGCCTGTGCTCTGCTGCGACACGAGCAGCCGCCGCACCAAGAAGCCCGTGCCCCGCAGCAAAGATGCCCCCATTCGCGGCAACTAGAGAAGACCGAGGGAAGCAACAGAAGCCCAGTGCAGCCAAAAATAAACAAAAATTTTTTTTAATCTATAGTTGTGCAAAATCATCTAACAGAAATTTATTTTTTAAAAAAATAGTAAATTCTATCAGGCCAAAAAAAAAAAAAATTTCTATCAGGCAGAGGATGATGTTAGAATCGGCTTAGACAAAACAGAAATTCTCAGCATGCAGCATGCATGTGGGTGTGCGTGCAGACGTGCTAAGTCACTTCAGTCATGTCTGACTCTTTGCGACCCTATAGCTGTAGCCTGCCAGGCTCCTTTGTCCATGAGATTCTCCAGGCAAGGGTACCGAAGTGGGTTGCCATCCCCTTCTCCAGGGGATCTTCCCCACCCAGGGATCGAGCTCCTGTCTCCTGCATTGGCAGGTGGATTCTTTACCACTAGTGCCACCTGGGAAGCCAGATTGCAAAGGGCAACTCAGAAAGGACATAATGACCGTTTCTTTGCCCACACACTCTGTTCCTCAGTTAGATGGAAAGTCAGTGGTCCATCAGGGAGCCTAGCTGCTGCTGCTGCTGCTAAGTCACTTCAGTCATGTCCGACTCTGTGTGACCCCATAGACGGCAGCCCACCAGGCTCCCCCATCCCTGGGATTCTCCAGGCAAGAATACTGGAGTGGGTTGCCATTTCCTTCTCCAGTGCATGAAAGAGAAAAGTGAAAGTGAAGTCGCTCAGTCTGTCTGACTGTTAGCGACCCCATGGACTGCAGCCCACCAGGCTACTCCGTCCATTGGATTTTCCAGGCAAGAGTACTGGGGTGGGGTGCCATTGCCCTCCCCACAGGGAGCCTAGAGCAGAGGCTAAAATCAAAATCGCCTTGGAGGTTTAGGAAATAAATAGTTCCAAAGCTTTGCAGAATCCATCTCTGTTCCCAGAATTTTGTATTTTTGAAAAAGTTCTCCAGGGGACACAGTCATGTTAGACAATATCTAGTCTAAAATGGTCCTGCTGAGGATGACATCTGCCCTGTAGAGACCGTGTTAGGGCTTCCGGGCTGAGCTCTGAGCCTCAGCTATGCCAGTGCCTGCCCCCAGCTCTTCCACTGCTCGCCGCTCTATTCTCTCCACCGCTGTCAGTGCTCAGGTTTCAGATGCTGAGCCCTGAACGTTAGACCGTGTCCATGGCTCTCAGGTCTTCTTAATTTCTAGGGTCCGGTCTGATTTCCGAGGTTGAACTAGCCAGAGCCCTGTGTGCCTACCTTCCTGATGCCCTGTGGATCAGCCCCTTATCCGTGCGTGGATGATTTCCGAGGTTGAACTAGCCTGATGCCCTGCGGATCAGCCCCTTATCCTTGCGTGGATTTCTTCTCCCGGCATTGCCTGAATTCAGCGTCAGGCAGCCTGTGGGCTTTCTGGCTCTTTCTCTCTTCTTTGACCCCAGGCGTATTTCCATTTGTGTCTTAGGACCATCCAGAGAGAAGAACCAAGAACAGAGAAAAATATCAAAAGTTGAAAACCAGCAGCGACTTCCCTGATAGTCCAGTGGCTAAGACTCCGTGTTCCCAATCCCGGGAGCCCAGGTTCAATCTCTCGTCAGGGAGATAAGATCCCACATCCTGAAACTAAGCCCACACACTCCAACCAGAGAAGCCCTCACACTGCAAAGACCCAGCACAGCCAAAAGAAAATATATAAATAAAAGAAAGCAGAACCACACCCCCCGTATGCTTTAGCATCCAGCAGGCCCAGCCCAGCCACAACTGGTCCCCTTTCTCACAAGTTTCAACACTGTCTATGGGAGAATTTGTCTTCTCACAATTGACAAAAAGAGAAAGGCTTTGCTTGACTGAAACTTGTTCTGCCAGTTCTCCCCGTTGCAGTGTACCAGCGCCGGGCTCTCTCATGGTACCTCAATGGCCCCATCCAAGAAGACCCAGCCCAGGGCAGGGAGCTTCCATGCCTGCTGAAGAACAGCTTGTGGGTGAGGCTAGGCCAGGGGAGGAGACATTCTGTGTAACTAGTGAGGTGTGAGAGGGGTGGAACAGAGCCTGGAGCCCAGCGGGAGTGAGCGATGTGAAATGCCTTGCCCTGTCTAAGGCAATGAAAGTGATCTATGAGTGATTTTAAACGACAGAATAGGGCTGGGTAAGAAATAGTGATTTCACCATTAAAAAAAACATTTATTGATTTAATTTGGCTGCTTTGGGTGCTAGTAGCGGCATATGGGATCCTTGTTGGCTCATGCGGGATCTTTTGTTGCAAGGCTCAGGTTTAGTTGCCCTGCAGCGTGTGGGATCTTAGTTCCCAGTTGTTGTTTTTCAATCACTAAGTCGTGTCTGACTCAGACCCCATGGACTGCAGCACATCAGGATTCCCTGTCCTTCACTGTCTCCCAGAATTTGCTCAGAGTCATGTCCACTGAGTCGGTGATGCCATCCAACCATTTCATCCTCTGTTACCCCCTCCTCCTTTTGTCTTCAGTCTTCCCCAGCATCAGGGTCTTTTCCAGTGACTGGCTTTTCACATCAGTTAGCCAAAGTATTGAAGCTTCAGCTTCAGCGTCAGTCCTTCCAATGAATATAAAGGGTTGATTTCCTTTAGGATGAACTGGTTTGATCTCCTTGCTGTCCAAGGGACTCTCAAGCGTCTTCTCCAGCACCACAGTTGGAAAACACATCAATTCTTCGGCGCTCAGCCTTTATGGTCCAACTCTCACATCCATACATGACTACTGGATGTTCTCGGACCAGGGGTCAAACCTGCGTCATTGCAAGGTGGCTTCTTAACCACTGGGCCACCAGGGAAGTCCCTGATTTCACCATTTTGTCCATAAATGCAGGTGAAGCTTGTTTATGCTCCAAAGATACAGTGACAAACAGGTGGGCTGTGGCCTTTGCTTGCTCTGGGCACCTTCCCAGGAGCCCAGCTGAAGACCATCTCAGCACAACAACAAAGTGCCTGCAGAGAGACCTGTGTGCAGTCTGCCGATTTGTCCCCTGGGAGATAGAGGCTGGGTGACTAGTGGGAACGTCCCACTGTGCCAGCTGGTGTTTGAGGTCAGAGAGATGTTTGGAAAGGCCATGACTGCAGACGGGAATGGTGGGGAATGTTCTATCCTGGTGCACACCTTGACCGCTGCCTCCTGGACTCCTGCCCTTTGTTGGGGGGGAAGGATTAGAGTCTGGATTGATGTTGGCTTGGCTGCCCTCCAGAGACCTGAGTCCCCCTGTGCCACGGAAGTTCTGAGGCTCATTCAAGGGTAGCAAGCCCAGTGCAAACACAGCCTGCCCCCACCCTGCTGCTGCTGCTGCTGCTAAGTCGCTTCAGTCGTGTCCGACTCTGTGCGACCCCATAGACGGCAGCCCACCAGGCTCCCTTGTCCCTGGGATTCTTCAGGCAAGAATACTGGAGTGGGTTGCTGTTTCCTTCTCCAATGCCTGGAAGTGAAAAGTGAAAGTGAAGTTCGCTCAGTCGTGTCCGACTCTTCGCGACCCCGTGGACTGCAGCCCACCAGGCTCCTCTGTCCATGGGATTTTCCAGGCAAGAGTGTTGGAGGGGGGTGCCACTGCCTTCTCCAGCCCCCACCCTGCTGGCCCCCTTCATTTACTGCTCTGCAGACATTTTTTTTCCACGTTCTCCCCACCTCTCACCCCCCTACAGCCCTCTTGGGCCTGAGGTAACCCCTGCTCCTCCTTTATGTAACAGGCCGCCTCTGTGGTCAGGAACCACACCATCAGCAGGCAGATGGGTAGGTGGGGTGGGGCACACTTCTTAACCTGGGTCCCACGGGGACTGGATTTTGGACAAGGTGTGGAGGCAGCCCCCCAAACGCCTGGGCAGAGTCTGCTGAGCAGATTCCGGTCCTCTTGGGGTGGCTGCATCAGTCACACCCCTCAGGGTGAGGCCTCAGTGTGGAAAGTATGTGAGTCTTGGACGATGCCACGCATAGCCTGGGATGGCTTGGCCTCTTCTTTCCAAGGCTCCAGCTGATTTCCCTATCGTGTGGAGGCGAGAGAGCAAAGGGCCAGCTTGTCCTAGATCCTGGAGCACCAGTGAGTGTCCCCGGGCCAGGGGTGTGGCGAGGGCTGGGAGGTAGCCTTCTGGGGTGGCCGCCCAGTGGCATGGCTGGCCCTGGCCCGGGTGCCGCGCCCACATTAGCATCTAGCTGTCGCTCCCACGAGCAGCAGGATCCGCGTCCCCATTGCTCTGCTGAGACAGCTGGTTAATGGCACTGACGTAGCTGACGGTCAGCAGATACTCTGCTGACAGTAGCTGCTCTGATCATGTTACTTACCTGGGGTCACCCAGGTGATGAATGGTGGGGCCAGGATTGAACTTATGTGCATCTCCCACGCCAGCCCGGCTCTTCCTACCCTTCTCCTGATTTGAACCCAAGGTCTTCTTCTGGCCTCTTAGTGAGGCAGGCAGGGCAGAGAGAGTTAGTACCCCACTTTACAGGCCAGGAGACTGAGGCCATGTGATTCATCAGAGATCACTGAACTGGGAATGGGCAGAACTGAACTCAAACCTCGCTCTTTTGTGCATGTACCCTGTCCTAGCCTGCTCAGGCTATCATGACAAAATGCCACTGAGTGCCAAGACAGGATGGGGCAGAGTGGCTGAGATGACAGAAACATATTTCCTCACCTTTCTGGAGGCTAGCAGTCTGAGGGCAGTGTACTGACTGAGTTGACTTCTGGTGCAGGCTCTCTTCCTGGCTTGTGGAAGGCGGCCTTCTCACTCTGTCCTCACCTGGCCGTTCCTCTGTGCACACACACACACACACACACACAGAACAACCTCTGTGTCCCTTCATCTTCTGAGGACGCCAGTCCTTGGGTTAGGGCTTCACCCTGACGACTGCATTTAGCCTTAAGTATCCTCTTGAATGCCCTGTCTCCATACTGTCACACTGAAGGTTCGGGCTTCCATGTAGGAATTTAGGGGGTGCGCACAGTTCATTCTATAATGTACCCTGAGCCCCTTCTACTCTTTGGGGGCCCCTAGATGACACCAGGAAATGTCTGCTACTACTCATCAAAGGAGTCATTTGGAGTGATTGTGCAGGAGCCTAGAGATAGCACTGGGGCAATCTGAGAAGGCTTCCTGGAGGAGGTGTGTGTGTGTCTGGGTGTGTATTTGTGTGTGTGCATACACTGGGCTTGTGAAGCTTACCCACTTGGGAGTCTGGCTTATTTCAGGGCAATCCCACATGTAGTCCAGTGATTTGATGAGGGTGCCTATTTTCCAGGAGCCAAGAATGTGGTGAGAGGGGACCATCTGGTCCTTGCCTGGCCCCAGGGAGGCAGCTGTACCTTGCTTGATACAGCCCGTCAGGGAGCATTTCCAGGTCTTTAATGTGGAAGGGGATGGAATTCCAGCTGGGCCGAGATGGGCAAACGAGGGCAGAAGTGAAACTGAGAAACGGATCCCTCCTTCAACAGCAAGAGACTTGTGCGGAGCAGCCTCTTCATGTGGCAGCCAGCCCCCCAGGGCTGCTGTGGCCCCTACAGGGAGCCCCTGTTATAAATTCTCTCGCCTTCCTCACCCAGTGTCTGTCCCCACTTCTCAGACTCAGGCCAGATGTGGCTGGTGAAGGGAATCTGTATTGCCAGGTTTAGAAATGTTAACTTCCTGCCGTGTCTGTGTTTCTGAAATGAAGTTGGGCTCCCAAGGCAGAGGCTTGGGTTCATGCACCAGGTCCTGTGTGGAGGCCATAGCAGACAAGTGTTCTGTGTGGGGTGGTGGTAGGTGGTCATTCAGGAGGCTAGAAAAAGTGCTGAGGAGGCTGGGGGAGGCTGAGGAGGCTGGGGAGGCTGAGGAGAGAGCGGGAGGCTGAGGAGGGAAGGGGAGGCTGAAGAGGCCTGGGGAGGCTGAGGAAGGAGGGGGAGGCTGAGGAGGCTGAGGAGAGAGGGGGAGGCTGAGGAGAGAGGTGGAGGTTGAGGAGGGAAGGGGAGGCTGAGGAGAGAAGGGGAGGCTGAAGAGGCTGGGGGAGGCTGAGGAGGGAGGGGGAGGCTGAGGAGGCTAAGGAGGCTGAGGAGAGAAGGAGAGGCTGAAGAGTCTGGGGGAGGCTGAGGAGGCTGGGGGAGGNGGGGTGGGGGGGGGGGGGAAGGGGGGGGAGGCTGAGGAGGGGGAGGAGAGAGGGGGAGGCTGAGGAGAGAGGTGGAGGTTGAGGAGGGAAGGGGAGGCTGAGGAGAGAAGGGGAGGCTGAAGAGGCTGGGGGAGGCTGAGGAGGGAGGGGGAGGCTGAGGAGGCTAAGGAGGCTGAGGAGAGAAGGAGAGGCTGAAGAGTCTGGGGGAGGCTGAGGAGGCTGGGGGAGGCTCAGGGAGGCTGGAGGAGGCTGGGGAGGCTGAGGAGAGAGGGGGAGGCTGAGGAGGCTGGGGGAGGCTGAGAAGGCAGAGGAGGCTGGGGGAGGCTGAGGAGAGAGGAGGAGGCTGGGGGAGGCTGAGGAGGCTGGGGGAGGCTGAGGAGGCAGAGGAGGCTGAGGGAGGCTGGGGAAGCAGAGGAGGCTGAGGGAGGCTCAAGGGACTCCCTTTCCGTGGAACCTCCTGTTCCTCCCGTTTCTTCTGTGAAGACCACAGTGCCCGCACTGCCCCAAAGCAGAGTCTGAGTCTGTCTGTCTGTCCGCTTGCGGTGTCTTTGGCTTCTGCTGTCTGTCCCTCAACCTAGCACACTCAGCCCCTGCTGGGCTCTGTGTTAAGAAGTTGCTCCTCGGAGTTGAAGCCACAGCCCATCTGAGAGGGAAGAGGGCGTCTTGCGGCTCATGTGAACGTGCTCGAAGCTCTTGCGGCCTTCCCTAATTAAGAAGCTGGGGTACCTGCCCTCGCCCGTCGCATGCCTTCTCCCCTTCCTGGCCCAGGGCCCTTTGCCCAGGTCTCGCTCTGGCTCCTTTCCTCCTGAGGGAGGGCCTGAGTGTCTCTGAGACTGCCGCCTCATCACTGCTCTGGTGGAAAGTGGTGGCTTCCTCTTGGGGGAGGAGCAAGTTGCTGTCCTCCCTTCCTCTGCATCCCGAGGGTCAGTGAGGGGCCTCCCGGGGAGCTTCCTTCCTTCCCAGTGTTCACTGGGAACTCCAGGGGCTTAAGAACCAAAAAGGCGTGGCCTCAGGCCCTGGTTCCCTTACTGCTGCTGTTTAACCTCAGTGAGTCCCTTAGACCCACAGTGTATGGTTTTCTGTTCAGCACTGGTGGAGAACTCTCCATTGTCCAGGGTGGCATTAAGAGCAAGAATGGAGTCTTCAAGCCTAGAGCTCCGGGGTTGCTGAGCACTCATGGGCAAGCCAGCGTGTAAGGGGTCCCTTACAGATGGGGGTTGTGAGCAGACGCCCCCCACCCACCACTGGCTTATCACTCTGGCCTTGGCTGCTCTCTGACTGCCTCAGCGGAGAGGCTTTAGCTGCATCATGATTAAAACCATTCCCTTATTCAGCAAGGGTTTCCCAAGTGGCTCAGTGGTAAACCATCCATCTGCCAATGCAGGAGACTCAAGAGACTGGAGTTTGATCCCTGGGTTGGGAAGAGCTCTTGAAGGAGGAAATGGCAACCCACTCCAGTATTCTTGCCTGGAGAATCCCCATGAACAGAGGAGCCTGGCGGGCTACAGTCCATGGAATTGCAGAGTTAGACACAACTGAGAACTGAGCAGGCAGACTTATGCACTTATTCAGCAAGCCCCACTTATTCATTCATTTATTCTCCCATTTCTGAGAACCTGCCCTGTCCCACGGAGAAGGCAATGGCAACCCACTCCAGTACTCTTGCCTGGAAACTCCCATGGACGGAGGAGCCTGGTAGGCTGCAGTCCATGGGGTCGCACAGAGTTGAACATGACTGAAGCGACTTAGCAGCATCAGCAGCCCTGTCCCAGGCCTTGCTCTGGGCTCTGGGGAGCACAGCCAGGAATAGAACAGAGCAGGGCTGACCCTCTACTTCCAGCCAGAAGCTGGGGAGGGACCTTAACCAAGCTATCACCCAAGCAAAGTTTCAAGATCGCCTGTGTTGAACTCCTGAGAGGAGAGGTGACAGAGAGGCCCAGCTCTGGGTGAGGCTCTAAGGAGTTCAGAATCGAAAGGCAGCCCTCAGCTTCAGGAATTGTGGGCGCCAGCTGCAGAATGTCCGCACTCTGGACTCTGTGACCATCACAGGCAATCATACTGCAAGGTTGAAGTCAATGTTTAAAAAAAGGAACATCATTTCTTAGGAAGCCCTTAGTAGCCCTGTATACAATCTTGTGTTTAGCCGCATAACCACGGCCCGGGATCAGAGGCCACCTGGATGTGTGCCCCTTGAGTGCAGTCACCTCACCCACCTTCCTGGCCCTTGTATGAGAGGCAATGTCACCCCAGGCGCTGGCATGGCCACCTGGGGGCTGCTTCTTGCCTGTGCCCTTCAGTAACCCCAGAGACACCTGAGCCCGATGTGGCCGAGGTGAGGCCGTGTGCACAGCTTCTTCATGTTGGGAAAACACATGTGGTTTCCAGCACGCTGCCTCCAGTTCCTGGAACCAGAATGTTTACTTGATGTGATTCACAGCAAAAAAGCTCTCCTGACTTCAGAACCTTTCAGCCTCCAAACTATCACTTAGGAAGAAACTGGAACTTTTATCTGGTGGATCAAGAGTGGATTACCCGGGATGTCATAGAGTTGTTTAGTCACTCAGTCACGTTTGACTCTTTGCGACCCCATGGGCTGCAGCACACCAGGCTCCTCTGTCCTCCACTATCTCCTGGAGTTTGCTCAAGCTCACGTCCATTGAGTTGGTGATGCTCTCCAACCATCTCATCCCACCAGGCTCCTCTGTCTAGGATTCCCCAGGCAAGAATACGGGAGTGGGTTGCCTTTTCCTTTTCTGGGGGACCTTTGCGACCCAATAATCACAACTGAGCCACCTGGGAAGCTCCTGTATCACAGAGATGGAAAGCTAAACTGTGTTGGGCAGGGAGGGAAAGTGCTCTCCATTTCAGGTCACCATTTTTAGAACTGAACGCTTGCTTTTTGAGATTTGGGTACCTTAATTCCACCAGGGAAACTGTCCTCTCTTTGCTCAAGTTCTAGGGTTACTGGAGGACTGTGGGACCCTGGGAGCCTTACTACAGCACTGTGGGTCATGCTGAGTGAAGTCAGGTGGGTACGTCATGTTTGAAGCCACTCCTTGGCCTCCTTGGTGGCGAAAGGGCATCTGGAACTCTGCCTGATCTAGTAGATGAGACTCAGGTGAGTGGGCCTTGGTCCCACAGTCCATCCTTTATTGATAGTTTGTGCTCAGCTCTCCGCTGGCTGGCGGTGAAGTGGGTGGCTTTGGGGAATTTAGAAATCCCCAGTGGCTGCTTCTAGCAATAGTGATGGATAGAGAGTATTACTGAGGGCCTACCGCGTGCCATGCACTGGGAGGGTCTCTGCCTCCCCTTCTCTGTGCCTTGAGCTGCCTACTCACACTGGTCCTGATGCACCTAGAACAACCTCTCAGAACCCAGGCCTGGTTCCGAAGTCGTCAGAGGGCGTTCCGAGGCAGCTCACTGAGTGTGAGGAGCTGGGAGCTTACCAGTCCCCGTTATTAGTTCCATCTCCCTAGCAGAGCTTTTCTCCGTGCAGGTGCTCCGAGGGGAAAAATCAGTGAGCATCTGAGGTTCCAGGGTGGAATTTTTCAATCATCTGAACATTGTTCTTGGCAAGGAATGATTGAAAACAAACAGCCATTATGGGTTACGTTTTTAGACCAGTTAGAAACAGAGGTTTCACCACAATGGTATTCTTTGATCATCCCAGTTATCTCTCGCGTGCTGAGTAACTGAGGAGGGTACCTATTAGGCTCAGCATCAATTAAGTATCGGTCAAAACGTCTGTTTGGAGCCTGGTGGTCAGAGAGAAGAGGAAAGGTATTCCCAGAGGGTGCTTCTCCAGGCTGAGACAGAGCTTACGAGGTCTAGACAGTTACGAGATACGCGGGACTCAAGAAAAAAGAGAAGAAAGCAAAACATGTGTTTCAGGTTCTGTGTGCTTCTCTTCTGTATTTGTATAGCTGAGAAAGCTTTAGTTTAAAATAAGTGGTATTTGGCAAGAAGTGTTACTGCCTGCGGACAAATTGATTGTGCTGTTTCACTGAGATAAAAATGAAAATGCAGGAGGCATTTTGCTTCCCCCCCCACACCTCTTAATGATTAAAAGTGTCTACTTGGCTCCATGCAGAGATGGCTCTTGAAGATTTATAGGAGACACCTGCGTGGCATCCATCACCAGCCCGCAGGCTGGCAGAAGCAACTACCTTGCACCGTGTTCAAGACACCAGGTCCTGGGAGAGACTGTTGAAAAGGCTAAACCGGGGGGAGTCTCTGTGCCAGACCTGGGTGGGACCCTAGGGGGAGGGTCTTTGAATTAAATCGAGAACTTCCAGTCTTTGTTCATACTGAGCAAGAGCCTTAGAGCGGCTGAGTGGCTCAGCAAGCCCTGCGGTGATGAATACGGTCAGACCTTCTCCTACCTGGTCCTCAGTGTCCCCATCTGAGCCGTGAGCGTGTCACACTGGCTTTCCTTCAGGTCTGCCACAGGGCCCACGTCCCCGCTCCCTCCAGCACGCCCTTTCTCTGCTCTGACATGATTGTGTCATGAAGAAGGACGATGCCAGTGTTGGGAAGAGGATCGCTTTCCCGAGTGGCAGATCCATTCATTAACTTGACCCAGCCCGGGGAGAAATTAGAATGTAGCCAAAGGCTAGCAAATTGATGAAACAGGTCATTCATTCAATCACTCGTCAAATGTTACTGCGTTGCCAGGCTCTGAGTGGGGAGCTGGGCATCCAGGGAACAAGGCAACCTGAGCCCTGCCCACTCCAGCTGGGGTCCAGGCCTGTTTGGACTCTTGTCCTCTTGGCTCAGGGCTTCCCTGGTGGCTCAGTGGGTAAAGAGTCTGCCTGCAATGCAGGAGACATGAGTTTGATCCCTGGGTTGGGAAGATCTCCTGGAGGAGGAAATGACAACCCACTCCAGTATTCTTGCCTGGAAAATCCCACGGACAGAGAAGCCTGGCAGGCTACAGTCCGCAAGAGTTGAACATGACTTAGTGACTAAACTACCACCACCTCTTGGCTTAAGAACTTGCCTTGATGTAGGTCCGAGCACAGGAATGTGCTGTAAAGTGCAATGCCAGCAGTCTATTACAAGCCAAGCGTTTACTTCTGAACACCCAGGACTCCAAGGTTTCTGCATTCAAGGAGCGAGGGATCTGTTTGGACAAAGGAAGTGTAAACAGGGTCCTAGTGAATAATATTTCTCATGGCTGCTCCTGCTTTAATCAATTGTATATTTATTGGTGACCTCATAAGTGTCTAGACTCTCCCTGGCTCTGCTGGAGGTGCAGAGAATTTACGGCTCAGCCGTAAATTTGCCCTCCCTGTCCCAGGAATGACAAACCTGGACAGTGTATTAAAAATTACGGGGATGGTGGGGGCGGTGAGGAGGTCAACTCTGAGGACCGCAGCCCAAGGAACAAGACAGCATGCATATTGCTTGATCACAGGTGTGGGGCCGGCCTGAGACTGAAGGAACTCCAGGGAGGGGGCATTCCGGAGGGCGAGAGGAGAGAGGGGTGTTCTACATCATTCTCCTGTGCTGGACCAGCCGGTGGTGCGTAGCTGCCCAGCTGAGAGCCAGCCCCTGACCTGCCCTGGTTTCCCCAGGCCTTGGTCTCTAGAGGCTGGAGGCCCGGATTGAGCATGCAGAGCAGCCCTGGGCCCGTGGGAGTGGAAATGACCAATAGATCACGGTGCATACAGCCCTGTCCCCTGTGAGCTCCAGAGCCTGCCAAACAGTGCCCTTGGTGTGGGGCACGGGTGTGGGCCATCCACCTCTCAAGGTTCCAGTCCTTTGCCAGCTGATGCCATGGATCTCTAGAAGCTAAGAGATGGAGAAGAGTTGTTCTGTTTTCAGGGAGAGTTGAGTTCAGATCTCATCCCCACCTCTTGCTAGCTCTGGGACCTTATGCTAACTACTTCTCAGTGCCTCATTTTTACATCTGAAACAAAAGCTGATAATGGCATCTATTTCCTAGGGCTGTTAGGAGGATTGCAAGAGAAAAGCACCTGCAGTGAATCTGTTGGTGCTTGGTATACAGCAGGTGCCCCATTCTTGTTAATTGCTACCCTTCAGTTATTATTATGACGCATCTGGTGGTGAAGTGGGGCAATCACTGTCTGACCCAAAAGTCATCTCTTTCTGAAAACCAGCTTAGCTGCACCCTATGAGAATTCATGTCTAAAATCCCAACTCCACCCTGGGCTAAGAGACTCAGCTAAGAGACATCTGAATTGAGACTCTGTCTTTCTGTGTTGCTTTCTGCTGAAGCAGTACACCTCTCCTGTTTCTCATCTATAATGTGGGTACCAGGTGAACTCTATGTGCCTGCGACTTTGTGCATCTCTTCCCAACCTAGCCCCTCTGGGGTCTGAGGCCAAGCTAAGCAAAGGTGACTTGAAGGGAAGAGTTGACATGGCTGCACATTTAAATATCAAAGACCTGGATTGGGTACCAGTGGGCTGAGCCCTCCACAGGCTGTTTCTTGGGGAAGTTTGGTTGTGTTGCAAGGCTGGTCTTGTAGAAGCTGTGATGAGGCAGCTGGTGGAACTGGACTTTTATCTGAGACAGGCCCCCAGGAGCACAGAATAACTACTAACAAACATTTGCCCTCCCTGTCCTAGGAATGACAAACCTGGACAGTGTATTAAAAAGCAGGGATATCACTTTGCCTACAAAGGTCCTTAGAGTCAAAGCTATGGTTTTACCAGTAGTCATGTACAGATATGAGAACTGGACCATAAAGAAGGCTAAGCACCAAGGAACTGATGCCTTCGAACTGTGATACTGGAGAAGACTCTTGAGAATCCATTGGACAGCAAGGAGATCAAACCAGTCCATCCTAAAGGAAATCAACCCTGAATATTCATTGGAAGGACTGTTGCTGAAGCTGAAGCTCCAATACTTTGGCCACCTGATGTGAAGAACTGACTCACTGGAAAAGACCCTGATGCTGGAAAAGATTGAGGGCGGGAGGAGAAGGGGACAACAGACGATGAGATGGTTAGATAGCATCACCCACTCGATGGACATGAATTTGAACAAATTCCAGGAGATAGTGGAAGACAGAGGAGCCTGGCATACTGCAGTCCATGAGGTCGCAAAGAGTCAGACATGACTTAGCGACTGAACACAACAATCCCAGGAATAAGGACAAATAGGCAGATATTAGAGAAAGACAGGTTTGGTCTCCAAATAAGAATGACCCTTAACACGGTACTGCTGAAGAGTACTGGACACCTTGTAGGTGAAGTGCTTCCTGTCCGCAGAAGTCCACAAGCTGATGTTGGCTAAGCCCCTGATGGGGATCGTATGGAGAGGATGTGGGGTGTCTTTGGACCCCCAGACATCCTGACTTTAGAGAGACCATCAGTTGCCTCTACCTTCCCAGGCATTTGCTTCTCAAGCCACTTTCAGCTGGCACAGCTGTGCGCTTCGTTGGGCCTTGGCCACGGGCCCAGGAAGAAGCAGGGCCGCCTCTGCATGGAGGCTGCTGTTTGCCTTGGCTCCTGCCTGGCCAGCCGCTTCCTGGCTCTGCCCTCCTGCGGCTTTTGCTTCATTAGCTCATCGCTCCAGGTAAAGCCAGGCCCTGGGGCCCCGGATGGCACAATGGGCACAGCCTCTGAGGCTTCAGAGCCCCCATGCCTCCCTGCTGTCCTCCTGGGAGGGCAAGAGTAGCCCACAGTAAAGGTGAGTCAGGCATGGTCATTCAGGCTCAAACAGGAAAAGCTCTCAGGATAGACTGAGGCACGGAGGTGGGGGGTGTCATAGCTTTGGGACCCTGCAGCAAACTGGCAGGGCCGAGATGGCAGCCAGGGACCCTGGCCCCGGGGCATCGCTGTTGTCTGGCCTTCGGAAAGTGCTGCCGTTTAACTCCTGCCCGCTCTGGCCACAAGTGCAAGGACAGCGGCCAGGTAGGCTCAAAGACCTCAACAGCCGTGAACTCTGCGTGGGACTCTGATGCAGGAAAAAGTCCTCTTGTGATGTCTGCATCATCACCACTCCCGCCCCCCACACACCGGGGGACCACCAAGCTGGAAGATGGGGACATTTACACTCTCCTAGTTTATCAGCTTCATTTTGTAAAAGGGGAAACTGAGGTCCAGAGAGCAGACTGATGGGTCTGGAATCATACGGGCATCAGAAGAGAAGCCAGAGGCAGAGTCTGGTGCCCTGGCCCCAGCCCCATGGGTCCAACTGAGCTTTCTGGAAGGCATTTGGGCCCACCTCGCTCCTGGGTCTGCCGTGGGCCCACACAGCTGTGGCAAATGGCCTGGCCCAGCCGGAGCACGCAGAGCCCTGCACACCTCACGGCTTCTTCTGTTAATCTTAGATGGAAGCCCTGCTAGGAACAGCTGTTCATCATCTAGTCTTTTCAGGGAGACCCGCATTTCTGGTAGATCAACCACTCGTGGTGGGAGGGGGTGGAGGGAGTGTGGGCCCGGGATTTTTACTCCCAAGCTTGGAGGAGGCTTATGGCCTCGACTTCACGTTGTTTGTTCATCTGTTTCATTTTACAGTCATTTGTTTTACGTATACACCTGTGCTCTTGCTTGGCCAGGCACTGTTCCAGTTGCTGGGGATCAAATGATGAACTAGTCCTTGGAAACTCCTGGGGAGCTTTAAAAACTACTGACGCCATCTCCCGAGATTTGATCCAGTTGACCTGGGTGTGGCCTGTGTACTTCAATTTCTGAAGTCCCCTGTATCCACATGGAAATTTCTTTTCCAGGAGGAGAAAAGCTTGTAGAAGGGATGTGACTCTAAGAGGATGGTTATGAGCAGAACACAAGTGAAGGCAGGCCCTGGTCAGCAGGCACAGAGCAGCATTCACGCTCTGCCGGGCTTTCCCAGGCACCACACCCCAGCGGGCATGGCCTGACTCCCAGGAGGCTCTGCTGCTGGCCCGGCACGGTTCTGAGCACCCGCGTGGAACCCAGACCCTGCACCCCAAGGCAGGCATCTGGGGGTCACATCTCCTTTGCTTGCCAGGGACTTCATAATCTCAGATCACGCAGCTGTGTTTTTTGAAGACTTGTTTTATCCTCATTTGTAAATATTTAAAATCTAAAGAAATAGAAACAGCCACAGGTCACACACATCAGTTGTCTCCTTTGTGGGGGGTGTTTTTAGGAGCCTCCACTGCTGATGAACCAAATGCCCTTTCCGCTGATGCCTGGTGGTTGGCATGCTTTTCCCTCGAGGCAGTCTTACAGTCACAGAGTAGGGGGCTTTCAGCCTGGGAGAGGGCTCAGGATCCAGTGTTTCAGGCTATTGATTTAGAGATGGCCAGGTTTTCCCTGGTGGCTCAGATGTTAAAGAATCCCTGTGTGTGCTTAGTTGCTCAGTCATCTTCAACTCTTTACGACCCCATGGACTGTAGCCTGCCAGGCTTCTCTGTCCATGGGGATTTTCCAGGCAAGAATACTGAAGTGGGTTGCCATGCCTTCCTCCAGGAGATCTTCCCAACCCAGGGATTGAACCCAGGTCTCCCACACTACAGGCAGATTCTTTACTGTCTGAGCCACCAGATGGTAAAGAATCCACCTGCAATGCAGGAGACCTGGGTTTGATCTCTGGGTCAGGAAGATCCCCTGGAGAAGGAAAAGGGTACTCAATCCAGTATTCTTGCCTGGAGAATTCCGTGGACAGAGGAGCCTGGCTGGCTGCAGTCCATGGCATTGCAAGAACTGGACACACCTGAACAACTAACACTTCCAGCTTTTCAGGAAGAAAGCCAAGCGTGGATCCCAGGTCCCAAATCTGTCCCCAGCTCTTCCCCCATGCCAGGCATCCGAGTCACGGCCACACAGTGTCTGTGCCTCCCTGGCCATTCCCCAGGCCCACCTCGACCACTCTACTGCTCTACTCACCCACCCAATTCTTCCTCTCATTCTCATTGCAAGGAAGTATCTAAACTCTCTGCTTTTCTTGGCTGCGAGGATAAGGGAGAGGTCACTGCGTGACTCTAGGGCCCTATCATTACCCAGAGGGCCCTACAGTGACAATGTCGGCTTGGCGTCCTGTTCAACTCAGCCCTCAGCCCTTTCCCAGGCTCTGCAGCCAGTGGATTCAGCGCAGAGGTGGGGCTGGTTGGGCTGCCGCACCAGGGCCCCCAAAAAACACACTTCAGCTCCCTCCCACTCCTCTTTCTTTCACAAATCCTCAGAGCAGACCCTCTTTTCCTCCCCCTTCCCCCACCCCATATCCCCTCCCTTCCCCCACCTGGCAGCCCAGACCCCAAACACCGGACTCAGTGGTGGGTTTCATGTGCAACTTTTCCGCGTGTCGCTAACTTTGTAAAACTCAGGCTTAATAGTTTTGGTCCTCCAGAGACATGTGACAAGTTCAAGACATTCAGTAGAACTCGAAACCAAAACGAGGTGACAGAAAGTGCAGGAAGACGGGGCTGGGTTTGGGTGTGTTTGTGTAGTGTGCCATATGTCATTTTTTATTCACATAAAAACATCTTTCTTGAAGCAATAGGAACCCACTCGGCTGTTGCTAACCAAATACCAAATGTTTCCTTTTTCCTCTCCTGCTTCTTCCAAGAGGCGGGCTGTGAAGAACTGCCGTTATCCGTGATGCTATCTTGCCTTTCAAACGTCAGACAGCCTTTTCCTCAGAGCAAACGCCCGATTGTTTTCCCAGCGTTGGCAGGAATTTTTGAAAGAAAGCTGTTTATCATCTTGGACCTGGAGGGCGGGGCTTGAGGCCTCCCTGATCCAGTCTCCTCCAGTCTGTTTTCCTCAATTGCCTCGGGACCTACTGGGACCCTTGCCCCCAACAAGAAAAAAAAAACAACAATAAAACCTGGCATTTCAGTAAAATGGTGTTTAATAAAATGAAAGGAAACAGAAAGAAAGGAACAAAACGTCCAGTTGATAGAGAGATGGCTCCAGGAATTACTTTTGGACGCCCCCCCACCCCACTCCCCTCCATGTACAATAAACATGTGGTTTCATTTCCAAGGGCTCCGGTGTTAGCATTTCCATTTCCTCAGGAAGCTTCCATGCTCTTACTTCTGAAATGGAACGTGCATTTTCTTTGGCCCAAGTTCAAGGAGTGCCTGGGGCGACAACAAACACAATCCCAAGCTGGTTTGGGGGTCGACACCCCCTCCCACCCCAGCTTCTCCTCGCTCCCCATCCGCTGGGGACTGAGGCTATGTCGGGAGGGAGGGATGGCGGCCTCTCTTGCTTGGGTCTGTAGCCACTAGGGGAGCCTGCAGTCCCACAGCCTGAGTTCTGGCTTTCAGTTGGGAAAATCTGGTGACCCTCCAAGATTCCACATACCACAGCTCTTAATTAAGAAAGTATGTTCCCATCTCATGTCACTCGAAAAGAATGAAAACAGTGACAGCATTTATTTATCTTCACTATCAATATCATTCCTGTTTCTAAGTCCACTGGGGGTCATGAGTCTTGCACGAATTGACTGTGGGTTGTGAGATTTTAACACCACCCATGTGCTGAGGGGACACGTGTGGCTTCTCTCTGAGAGAGAGGCTTGGAGGAGGGGGAGAAGGGCCCCAAAGCCCTGGCCCCTGCCTTTCTGGGGCTCAGCAACGTCAGGAGGAGAGGCTGGGTTTGCCATCTCTGGTGCTAATGCAGAGTCAGCCCCCCTTTCACTGGCTGCATCCCGTTTCCCTTCTGAATCTTCCGAGTCTTGTAGAGGAGAGGGGATATCCGAATGGCTACCATTTGTGTGGTTGTTTAGTCGCTATGTCATGTCCAACTCTTCTGTGACCCTATGGACTATAGGCCTCCAGGCTGCTCTCTCCATGGGATTTCCCAGGCAAGAATACTGGAGTGGGTTGTCGTTTCCTTCTCCGGGGGATCTTCCTGACCCAGGGATCGAACTCGTGTCTCCTGCATTACCGTGCAGATTCTTTACTGCTGAGCCACCTGGGAAGGCCTACCGTTTGTGTAGGGCCTGTGATATGCTGAGAATGGCCTGGACACTCACGTGTGTTGTTGATCCTCTGACTGCCCTGTGATGCTTTGACTGCCCGTGTGATGCAAGAGGTACTGGGCCTCGGGTTCAGGGACGTGCCCAAGACAGGATAGCATGTTAGTCCATTTGGGCAGAATGCCACAGCCTGGGTGGATTATAAACAACAGGGTTTTGTTTGTTTCTTTATTGTGGTTTTTTTGCGGGGAGGCCATAAGGCTTGAAGGATTTAATTCCCAGACCAGGGACTGAACCTGGGCCCTTGGCAGTAAAAGCATGGAGTCCCAACCCCTGGATCACCAGGGAATTCCCATAAACAGAAGTTTATTTCTCACAGTTCTGGAGGCTGGAAGTCCAGGTGCCAGTTCATAAATGACATCTTCTTGCTGTGTCCTCACAGGGAAGACACGGTGAGGGAGCTCTCCGGGGCCTCTTCTAAAAGGGCACGAATCCCATTCATGAGGGCTCCACCCTCATGACCTAGTCACCCAGGTCTCACCTCCTAATACCATCACCCTGGGCATTAGGTTTCTTCATATGAATAGGGAGAAGGGACACATTTAGTCCCTGGAGAAGGAAATGGCCGCCCACTCCAGTATTCTTGCTTGGAGAATTCCATGGACAAGAGGAGCCTGGTGGGCTACAGTCCATGGGGTCTCAAAGAGTCAGACGTGACTAAGCAACTAAAACGCCGCCACCACCACGTGTCGCCTCTAGCCGGGGTCCTTCACAGTGGGCCTGAGGTGTGGGTACCATCAGTGGCTTACTGTGAGAACAGGCTGGGAGACACAAGGGGCTCTGAGCAAACACCCACACATCCCAAAGTGGCGGTGAGCATGGGGCCTCTTGTCTCGGTGTGCCCTCCGTTGGCTGGTAACTTGGTAAGGGTCATGCCCGACTTTTGAGGTAGGCTTAGCTCTGCCTAAAACCTAGGACATATGTGTTGCAAATCTGTATGCATGTGTTGGCATGCTTGCACGTGTGTTCTCAGACAGTGACCTTCATCACCAAATAAATTTACCTGCTGAACCCCTCAGTTAACACTGTGCTGACTTGTGTCTCTTTGTGTCTCACCTCTATCCCCAAGCAACCCATTACTTCCTGTCCATTTTCTTTTTCCTTTCTTTCTTCCTTTTTTTTTTTTTTGGTGGCAGGTAGGGCTGTGCTGCCTGGCATGTGGAAACTTAGTTCCCCAACCAGGGATTGAACCTGTGCCCCTTGCATTGGATGTTTGGGGTTTTTACCACACCAGACTGCCAGGGAAAAACCTATCCATTTTCTTTAAGCCATTCTCTCTTTTTTTAATTGAAAGCATAATTGATTTATAATATTGTGTTAGTTTCAGGTATACAACAAAGTGGTTCAGTTATATATATATTTTCAGACTATATTATATTCCACCAGCTTCCCTTGGAAATGAACAGAAATCATTCTGTCGTTTTTGAGATTGTACCCAAGTACTGCATTTCAGACTCTTTTCTTGACTGTGAGGGCTACTCCATTTCTTCTAAGGGATTCTTGCCCACAGTAGTAGATATAATGGTCATCCTAACTAAATTCACCTATTTCTGCCCATTTTAGTTCACTGATGCCCAGAACGTTGATGACTCTTACCACTCCTGTTTGACCACTTCCGCTTTACCTTGATTCATGGACCTAACGTTCCAGGTTCCTGTGCAATATTGTTCTTTACAGCATCAGACTTTACTTTCACCACCAGACACATCCACAGCCGGGCATTGTTTCCACTTGGACTCAGCCTCTTCATTCCTTCTGGAGCTGTTTCTTCGTTCTTCTCCAGTAGCATATTGGGCACCTACTGACCTGGGGAGTTCAGCTTTTAGTGTCATATCTTTTTGCCTTTTCATACTGTTCATGGTGTTGTCAAGGCAAGAATTCTGAAGTGGTTTGCCATTCCCTTCTCCAGTAGACCACATTTTGTCAGAACTCTCCACCGTGACCCATCTGTCTTGGGTGGCCCTATGTCACATGGCTCATAGTTTCATTGAGTTAGACAAGGCTGTGATCCATGTGATCTGTTTGGTTAGTTTTCTGTGATTGTGATTTTCATTCAACAGTTCTATGAAGAACTACAAGACCTGTTAGAACTAACACCAAAAAAAGATGTCCTTTTCATCATAGGGGACTGGAATGCAAAAGTAGGAAGTCAAACAGCTTGTCAAGCTTATGCTGATGGAATAGAGAACACTGCTGCTCCGTGGTTTAGAGTAACACTGATTTTTCTCCTGTGCTATAAATTTCAACAAAGTTTGTAGTGACTGTGCTTTTCACTGTTGCTCAGTGGGGCTGGGCTGATGAAGCCACTACATTTGCTTCCAGAAACACCTGGTTTGAGGCACAGAACATAGAAAGTCCTGCCCCAGCTTTCAGAGGTTTCATGGGAGGTGACTGACTGTGGCCAGTCCTGTGTCTGCAACCGACTAACTTTCATGAGAAATGTGGTCCTAACCCATATTTGCAAGGGGACAGAAATGCTTGAGAATATATAGAAATGAGCCTTAAAAAGTATTTTTCAGAACTTCTGTCATCAAATTCAAGTTTCAGGAATTCCATAGCATTTACGCCCCAAGTAGTGAGAAAGAAAGATGGATAATACCTGTATCACACAAAGAGGAAGTGTGAAGATAAAAGAGGGTGAATCTTCATGTTCAAATTGAGAAGATATCCTAAATCTGTATAAGCAGAGAGATTTGATGTATGATAACCTATAAAACAGGAGGCAATCTAGAAAGTCGCCACCAAAGTATATTTGATAGGAATATTTAAATACACAATAGGACATCACTGTGCTGAGTTTTTTAAATGGATGAAATTTGTGTGTGTGTGTGTGTATGTGTATAAATATATATATTTATGAAGATAATTAAAACATTGGCTGGAAAAAGAATTGCATAAGACATTTAAAAAATGAGATACTCCATCGGAATATGAAGTTATTTTTGTAAATAGTGATCAACATACATAATTGTACATGCACTTCTCCTAAACAAGAGTTCTGCTAGTACTGGATGGTATAAGGAACAGAAATCTGCTGTTTTCACCTTAAACTGATAACAAACCTTGTTACTTTGGAAAAGTAGAGCAAGAATCGAAGTGGAGATGGAGGAGGAGAACTTTTGCTTAAATGTTGCCTTTTTGTTGCTTTCATAACATGTGTTATTTGAATAATTATTTACAAATGAATTTACTTTGTTTAAATGCAGATCCCCTTAAAACATCCAAACATTTGTGTGTGTGTGTGTGTGTGTGTGTGTGTGTTAGTTGCCCAGTCATGTCCTGCTCTTTGAGACTCCATGGACTGTAGCCCACCAGGCTCCTCTGTCTATGGAATTCTCCAGGCAAGAATACTAAAGTGGGTTGCCATTCCCTTCTCCAGGGTATCTTCCCAACTCAGGGTTTGAACTCTGGTCTAATCACTGAGCCATCAGGGAAGCCCCAACATATATATGTATATATATACACATATATATACTATATAATATAATATATATTACATTTAATATATTAAATATCTATCTGCTATTAAAATGTTAAAATCCCAGGGAACAAATCGGAGATGCACACTTGGCTTTTCTCCAGGTCCTTACAGGGACCTCCACAAGAGGATGAAGATGAACTGAACATTCCATACCCATGTCCTCCACAAGCTTTACTCTGTCTGAGGCCCTCACATAAAGCTAGAAAACTGGACAGTGCTATTCTTCTTCATTCCCAGCCTTATAAATCAACTTCTCGTCTTTTTTTCTTTTTAAAAATATATCCATGATGTGCAGTTTAGCTAGAGGTTGCCAGGTTAAATAAAATTCATTTTCTTTCCTTTCCCCAAAATGTGTTAGAAGCACATGTGCAAATCGGTGAAAGATTTCCTTTGGATTTTACTAAAGGGCAAGCAGGGCACCTAGTGGATTCCACTCAGATGCCGCGTGAGGCGAATTCAGGGCTCGACAGAGCCAGGCTTCTAATAAGCACGTGAATATTTGTCCCAAGATGCACCGCTCTTTTTTTTTTTTTTTTGCAGTGCCCTCTTATCCAATTACTGAAACATCTGTTTTCCTTTAAAAATAAAATAGCCATTGATATGTTATTTTGAACCGATGTTTAGAACCCAGTGGTGTCTTTACCATTAAATGTATGTGAACAATGCCAATCTAAATATTTATCAAGGAATTGCATCTATTACTTGAGAGATCTCTGCACTGACAGATACTGTCATGTAGAAGAGATGGCTGTGCACCATAAGAATATTTTGGGCTAAAAAGAAAGAAAAAACTATGACTAAGATTGACCTGAGCAAATAGTTTATTTTCCTAAATTCCAAGAAGTTTACAAGACAGCGTTTGCTGGGTCGTTTCAGCAGCTCCACCATGGCTGGCATGCTCGTGAGTATTTACACTTGTTGTGAAGTCACAATGGGCTAAAAAGAAAGAAAAAACTATGACTAAGATTGACCTGAGCAAATAGTTTATTTTCCTAAATTCCAAGAAGTTTACAAGACAGCGTTTGCTGGGTTGTTTCAGCAGCTCCACCATGGCTGGCATGCTCGTGAGTATTTACACTTGTTGTGAAGTCACAAGACGGCTGCAGCACCTTTCACCATCACACTTTCCGTCACATTCAAAGATACGGGTGGGAGATGGTACAGGGAAGAGCCTTTCTTCTTGTGTCTTCCTTTACGAATAAGTGAAGGAATTTTTCCCGGAATCCATTCAGTGTATTTCCCTTTGTATATCACTGGACAGGTTAGGCAATTTCCTCAGTATTAGAAAAGGGATTTGCTTTGCCCACCCTCTACCCCTAACTTCAGTGCCCCCCATTCCAAAACAGAAAAAAAAAATGCTCAATGACTTTGGGAAAAAATAATGAGGAGAGACAGCATCAGTGTCCCTAAGAGTGCGTCCTTATAGTAATAAGCCCTTCCCTTGTCCAGGTTTTGTTTAGGCCTTTTACAAATGTTAGCTGATTTACTCCTCAAAACAGGTGTGTAAGCTGGGGACTGTTATTATTCCCAGTGTAAACTAGGGTATTGTGGCTATGGATCCTGGGGAGTGGAGAAAGAAAATAACTGCACAGGGAGTGGGTTTTGCTTGTTTGTTTTTTACAGCAAGTGTTTTGAACCAGGATTTATACACTGGTTGAGAGATGCAATCTCAAAAATGACAGAATGATCTCTGTTCGTCTCCAAGGCAAACCATTCAATATCACAGTTATCCGAGTCTATGCCCCAACCAGTAACGCTGAAGAAGCTGAAGTTGAACGGTTTTATGAAGACCTACAAGACCTTTTAAAACTAACACCCAAAAAAAAATGTCCTTTTCATTATAGGGGACTGGAATGTTAAAGTAGGAAGTCAAGAAACACCTGGAGTAACAGGCAAATTTGGCCTTGGAATGCGGAATGAAGCAGGGCAAAGACTAATAGAGTTTTGCCAAGAAAATGCACTGGTCATAGCAAACACCCTCTTCCAACAACACGGGGAGACTCTACACATGGACATCACCAGATGGTCAACACTGAAATCAGATTGATTATGTTCTATGCAGCCAAAGATGGAGAAGCTCTATACAGTCAACAAAAACAAGACCAGGAGCTGACTGTGGCTCAGATCATGAACTCCTTATTACCAAATTCAGATTTAAATTGAAGAAAGTAGGGAAAACCGCTAGACCATTCAGGTATGACCTAAATCAAATCCCTTATGATTATACAGTGGAAGTGAGAAATAGATTTAAGGGCCTAGATCTGATAGATAGAGTGCCTGAATGAGGTTCATGACATTGTACAGGAGACAGGGATCAAGACCATGCCCATGGAAAAGAAATGCAAAAAAGCAAAATGGCTGTCTGGGGAGGCCTTACAAATAGCTGTGAAAAGAAGAGNCCTTATGATTATACAGTGGAAGTGACAAATAGATTCAAGGGATTAGATCTGATAGAGTGCCTGAAGAACTGTGGGTGGAGGTTCATAACATTGTACAAGAGGCAGTGATCAAAATCATCCCCAACAAAAATGCAAAAAGGCAAAATTGTTGTCTGAGGAGGCCTTACAAATAGCTGAGAGAAAAGAAGAGAAGCTGAGGGCAAAGGAGAAAAGGAAAGATAGACCCATCTGAATGCAGAGTTCCAAAGAATAGCAAGGAGAGATGAGAAAGCCTTCCTAAGTGATCAATGCAAAAAAAATAGAGGAAAACAATGGAATGAAAAAGACTAGAGAGCTCTTCAAGAAAATTAGAGATACCACGGGTGCAAAGATGGGCACAATAAAGGACAGAAACAGTATGGACCTAATAGAAGCAGAAGACATTAGGAAGAGGTGGCAAGAATACACAGAAGAACTATACAAAAAAGATCTTCATGACCCAGATAACTACAATGGTGTGATCACTCACCTAGAGCCAGACATCCTGGAATATGCAATCAAGGGGGCCTTAGGAAGCATCACTACAAACAAAGCTAGCAGAGGTGATGAAATTCCAGTTGAGCTATTTCAAATCCTGAAAGATGATGCTGTGAAAGTGGTGCAGTCAATATGCCAGCAAATTTGGAAAACTCAGCAGTGGCCACGGGATTGGAAAAGATCAGTTTTCATTCCAATCCCAAAGAAAGGCAATGCCAAAGAATGTTCAAACTACTGCACAATTGCACTCAACTCACGCTAGCAAAGTAATGCTCAAAATTCTCCAAATGAGGCTTCAACAGTACATGAACCGAGAACTTCCAGATGTTCAAGCTAGATTTAGAAAAGGCAGAGAAACCAGAGATCAAATTGCCAACATCCGTTGGATCATAGAAAAGCAAGAGAATTCCAGATAAACATCTACTTCTGCTTCACTGACTATGCTAAAGTCTTTGACTGTGTGGATCACAACAAACTGTGGAAAATTGTTGAAGAGATGGGAATACCAGACCACCTTACCTCCCTTCTGGGAAACCTGTATGCAGGCCAAGAAAGAATAGTTAGAACCGGACATGAAACAATAGACTTTCAAAATTGGGAAAGGAGTACGTCAAGGCTGTACATTGTCATCCTGCTTATTTAACTTGTATGCAGAGTACATCATGCAAAATGTTGGTCTGGATGAAGCACAAGCTGGAATCAAGATTGTGGGGAGAAATATCAGTAACTTCAGATATACAGATGATACCATCCTTATGGCAGAAAGTGAAGAGGGACTAAAGAGCCTCTTGATGAAGGTAAAAGAAGAGAGTGAGAAAGCTGTCTTAAAACTCAGCATTCAAAAAACTAAGATCATGGCATCTGGTCCCATCACTTCATGGCAAATAGATGGGGAAACAATGGAAACAGTGAGAGTCTTTATTTTCTTGGACTCCAGAATCACTGCAGATGGTGACTACTGCAGCCATGAAATTAAAAGATGCTTGCTCCTTGGAAGAAAAGCTATGACCAACCTAGACAGCATATTAAAAAGCAGAGACATTACTTTGCTGACAAAAGTCCATATAGCCAAAGCTATGGTTTTTTCCCATAGTCATGTATGGATGTCAGAGTTGGACCATAAAGAAAGCTGAGCATCAAAGAACTGATGCTTTTGAACTGTAATGTTGGAGAAGACTCTTGAGAATCCTTTGAACTGCAAGGAAATCAAGGAAAGTCAGTCCTAAAGGAATAGCCAAAGCTATGGTTTTTTCCCATAGTCATGTATGGATGTCAGAGTTGGACCATAAAGAAAGCTGAGCATCAAAGAACTGATGCTTTTGAACTGTAATGTTGGAGAAGACTCTTGAGAATCCTTTGAACTGCAAGGAAATCAAGGAAAGTCAGTCCTAAAGGAAATCAATCTTGAATATTCATTGGAAGGAGTGATGCTGACACTGAAACTCCAATACTTTGGCCACCTGATGTGAAGAACCAACTCATTGGAAAAGACCCTGATGCTGGGAAAGATTGAAGGCAGGAGGAGAAGGGGACAACAGAGGATGAGATGGTTGGATGGCATCACCAACTCAATGAACATGAGTTTGAGCAAGCTCCAGGAGATGGTGAAGGACAGGGAAGCCTGGTGTACTACAGTCCATGGGGTCACTAAGAGTCAGACACAACTGAGCGACGGAACCACAACAGCAAGAACAACAACAGGCTTCCCTGGTGGCTCAGTGGTACAGAGTCTGCCTGCCAGTGCAGGAGACACAGGAGATGCAGTATCAGTCCCAGGGGCAGGACTATCCCCTGGAGGAGGAAATGGCAACCCACTCCAGTATTCTAGCCTGGTAAATCCCCTGGACAGAGGAGCCTGATGGGCCACAGTCCACGCGGTCACAAAGTGTTGGATATGACTTAGCAACTAAACCACCACCACCGTGAATCCTGCCCCCCAGATTTAGACATCTTCTGATCATACCTCCTGGGACTCAGGAACCTTCAAACAAGTTACCTAACCTCTTTAACTTCCGCATCTTGGCTCTTGTGAATACTGTCGAAATGAACATGGAAATTCAAATTCCTCTTTGAAATACTGATTTTAATTCTTTTGGATAAATACCCAGCAGTGGAATTTCTGGATCGTATTCATTTTTGGAGGAACCTCCGTATACTTGAAGCCATTCTTGAAGGCTCCCTGCAGTGGTCGCAGACCTAGCCTTGCATTTTTCCCGTAACAGGCTTATCTTAGCCATGCACTGTGGCTTCTCCCTGCGCCTCCTCCTAGCCTCTGGCCCTGTTTCTCTGGCTTTGACCTTCTCCTTCCCCAGCACTCAGCCTCTCTCCTGTGCTTAACGATTGGCATTGCCTTTGGCAACCCCGTCTCTCTTGTTCCCATGCTCCAGTGAGCCCTCCCGTGGGCACCACCCCTGAAACTCACCCAAGTCAGGGGAGCTATGTGTGTGGCCCTCAGCTGGGATGTTTCCCATAGCCCTGCTCTGCAGCTTTGTTCCCAGCTGAGCAGTGACCAGTCCTACCTGTGATCTTTCCTCCGTCCTGCCTCAGCAGGGCAGGTAAGCAAACTGCTCGAACAAAGACAAAGCCTGGGGGAGGGGGAGTCTCCTTTAAGGGGTGCCCTGACAGGCCCCAGTATGCAGTGCCCAGAAGGGGCTCAGCCAGGGTCTGTGAACTTGCTAAGAGGACAGTGGTTCTGTCTTAGGCCCCTTTGGCAGGAATTCAGCGTGCTACAGGATGGAGCGGCACCCCTCTCTTCCCTGGCCAGCCATGGGCATGCTTGGGAGGTGTCAAGCCCTTGAAGAAACAAACAACACATGTGGTTTCCTTAACGCCAGTTCAGTTCGGCTTCTCACCAAAGTAGGATCTTGAAACCGCACAGGCTGCGCCCTCCCTGCCCAAAGGCCAGGGCTTGAACCACAGGTGGGAATGGCTCCCAAACCAGCGACCTCTTCCTTAAATGTCTCGGACTCGCTGCTCCCTCCCCATTTTTGTCCACCTTCCCATGCACTGCACTTGCATTCATTTGTGCTCATTAGAACCACTGAGGCTCCAGTGGGATGGGGAGTCCATCCAGTCTCCTTGGCCTTGGCGTCCAGCTCTTTCCTGTCTGAACCCGGCCTGCCTTTCCAGCACATCCCCCACCCCCCCACCCTCCTGTGTGCTGGTGGGCCCCAGCCCTCCCTGATGCAGTCTGTCCCTTGACCTAGGGCACTGTAAGTTCAGAGCTTAGAATGGGCTTTCTGGACCCTGCTTCAGTTTCTATGTCCACCAGACCAATGCTACAACAGCCAAGGTCAAATGTCACATCACGAAGACCACACCCCTAATCTTGGTCTTAGCTGATGGCCAACTGTTAACCCCAAGCTTGCTTCTGGATCATTAACCTGCCAGTGGGTATGACGTGTGTCACCTCCCATCCACTCATGCACACCATCCACCCCCACCGGGTGTTCAGTTCAGTAAGAGTGTATGAAAATTGAAATGAAAAAAAAAAAANTGGCCTTGGCGTCCAGCTCTTTCCTGTCTGAACCCGGCCTGCCTTTCCAGCACATCCCCCACCCCCCCACCCTCCTGTGTGCTGGTGGGCCCCAGCCCTCCCTGATGCAGTCTGTCCCTTGACCTAGGGCACTGTAAGTTCAGAGCTTAGAATGGGCTTTCTGGACCCTGCTTCAGTTTCTATGTCCACCAGACCAATGCTACAACAGCCAAGGTCAAATGTCACATCACGAAGACCACACCCCTAATCTTGGTCTTAGCTGATGGCCAACTGTTAACCCCAAGCTTGCTTCTGGATCATTAACCTGCCAGTGGGTATGACGTGTGTCACCTCCCATCCACTCATGCACACCATCCACCCCCACCGGGTGTTCAGTTCAGTAAGAGTGTATGAAAATTGAAATGAAAAAAAAAAAAAGAGTATGAAAATTGAAGGAACCTTCTAGTATCATAAAGCAGGAAAACTTGGAAGAGAGTTTGTTGAATGAAGGAAGGACCCAAAGAATAGGCTGGAATGATTAGATGATTGGTGAATACTTTGGAGGTAGGGAGCCCGATGCCCCTCATATCTTACGTAACAACGGGCTCTTTCTGTCTTGGAGGGAAAGATCAATGAGTGATGTAGCCAAAAGCAGAATTTTCATGTTCAGAAGAGCTGGTGTGTTTGTGTGTGTGCCTGCCTGTGTGCCCAGCATCCCAGGGCCTCCCAGTCTAAGAAAGAGATTCAGAGGCCAGAGAGATCCCTGCCCTTCTGTGCTGGGAAGTCCTCCCCACCAAACCCGCTAGGACACCGTTGGGAGAAGGGCTGTGGGCATTTCTGCAACATGCCCAGCTTCCACAGAAACTGACCAGGAAGGACCCGCTCGGAAGATCTGTCGCTATCACAGAGCAACTTGTGCCTTAAACTGCGATCTCCTCTGACTTTCCAGAAGTGACCTGTCCCTTGGACTTGCTCTCGACGCGTTAAGAACTTTGATCCACACCTCTTCCTGTCGCCTCGACCAACCCTCAGATCCCTGTGCTTTGTTTTGTGGCCTCCTCCTCTGCCTCTAAAGGAACTGCAGACTGCCCTTCGATCTTAGTTGTGGTTGCACTTCCTCAGAGGACAGGTCCGCTTATCTTTATTTCAAGTTAGGGAAACATCCCAGTAGATGCTTGCTAATCTTCTTCTTTCTTCCTGGGCTCCCGGCACATGGCTTTCTTGCCTGGGATTCTCTGTACAGCTGGGAGAGGCACAGTCAGAACTAAGGTGCTGACAGCTTGTGTTGGAATCACATGGTGTTTACTGCGCTATGAGTTTACAGCATCCTTGTTTCCATACTGACAGCACACGCCATATGGAGACAGAAAACCCTGTCAGATGAACCCTTGAGGAATCGCAGTGTGGTGCATGAAATCTCATAATTGCTTTCGGAGATGGGGAGGGCCTCTCGCTTGAATCACATCAGCGATGGGGGCGCTCCCTGCCATAATTGAATAAAATGGAGTTTGACATGAGGTAATTTACTTTGTTCTGTGTTGGTGCTGGGGAAGCTCAGCTGATCGGGCAAGGACGGGAAAGTTTGTTTCCTCCCCTTGGGGGATCAGGCTGAGAGGGAGGCGGTGAGAATGCAGGCTATGTCCACAGGGCATGGTGTTAACAGGTGCAGGCCCCAGACCAGTCACCCACGGGGTGACCAGACTCCAACCCAGACTCCCTCCTGTCGCTGATGATGACCTGACATTTTATTACTGTCACTTGGGATCTTGTCTGCTCACCCAAACACACTCCACCTTTCCAAGATCCCTGAGGTCTGGGATCGTGTCCCATTCCCCCCACCCTTTATGCTCTCCGATCCTGCCACACACCAAGGTGGGTTAAATGTTGGAGTGGCTATTCCCAAACCACCTGTGCTTGGAAAGGTAGGCTGAGTGAGGCAACAATTCAAGGCTAGTTTCAGCCCCCAAACCACTTGAGGAGGGGCCCAGGTGGAGACTTGCAAGGTGTCTCATCTATGTTCATCAACATATGTGCTCGAGAGAACGGGAAGGTTGTAAGTGCCTTCTGAACATGGTGTACTGAGAATTGGTGAAGTGAAAGTATCAGTCGTATCCAACTCTTTACAACTGCATGGACTGCAGCCTGCCAGGCTCCTCTCTGTAATTCTGCAGGCAAGGATCCTGGATTGGGTCGCCATTTCCTTCTCCAGGGGATCTTCCCGACCCAGGGATGGAACTTAGGTCTCCCGCACTGTAGGCAGATTCTTTACTGTCTGAGCCACCAGGGAAGCCCCAGGAGCCAGTGGATTCCTTCAGAAAGTTCTTACCCTCAGGCAGTTTACCCAGGAAAGGAGAAGTGGGTGAAAAAACTCACCAGCCCTAGTCACTTGCTCTTTTGGTTTATTGTTGTTTTGTCGCTAAGTTGTGTCCAACTGTTTTGTGACCCCATGTACTATGTAACTCTCCAGGCTCCACTGTTCAGCTGAGAATACTAGAATGGGTTGCCATTTCCTTCTCCAAGGGATCTTCCTGACCCAGGAGACAAAAACCCAACAACACTGGCTTAAGCGATAGGTGGATAAGGGTGCAGGTGGAGGCAGGCCTCAGTTGCCTTTAGGATCTCCCATGATATTTGCAGCTCCAGGCATCTCTTTCTTACTCAACTCTTTCTCCCGTGTTGGCTTCACTCTCCGTGGGCTCTCGCTGCCTGCTGGGAAAGACAGTTGTGTTGGCTCCTGACTGACTATTCATTAGACCTTGTCATCCCAGAGGGGTACGTGTTTCTTTTCCGGAAGTTCTAGCAAAATCCCTGGAAGGACTTCCAAGGCCCCCTGGGTCGTGTGCCCTGAACCTCACTGTGGCCCTGACACAGGACTCAGGTTGGCTGGGGCTGAGTCATGTGCTCCTCCCTGAAGCTCCCTGAAGTCATTCCCTTAGAACCATGGGCTGGAATTTTACAGACTCGAGGGAAGAGGTTCCACAAAGGAAGGGAGAATTCTTGCCTGGAGAATCCCGGGGACAGAGGAGCCTAGTGGGCTGCCGTCTGTGGGGTCGCACAGAGTTGGACACGACTGAAGCCTGCTTATTTAACTTATATGCAGAGTACATCATGAGAAATGCTGGGCTGGAAGAAGTACAAACTGGAATCAAGATTGCCGGGAGAAATATCAATAACCTCAGATATGCAGATGGCACCACACTTATGGCAGAAAGTGAAGAGGAACTAAAAAGCCTCTTGATGAAAGTGAAAGAGGAGAGTGAAAAAGTTGGCTTAAAGCTCAACACTCAGAAAATGAAGATCATGGCATCTAGTCCCATCATTTCATGGGAAATAGATGGGGAAACAGTGGAAACAGTGTCAGACTTTATTTTGGGGGGCTCCAAAATCACTGCAGATAGTGACTGCAGCCATGAAATTAAAAGACACTTACTCCTTGGAAGGAAAGTTATGACCAACCTAGATAGCATATTGAAAAGCAGAGACATTACTTTGCCAACAAAGGTCCATCTAGTCAAGGCTATAGTTTTTCCAGGGGTCATGTGTGGATGTGAGAGTTGGACTGTGAATAAAGCTGAGCGCCGAAGAATTGATGCTTTTGAACTGTGGTGCTGGAGGAGACTTGAGAGTTCCTTGGACTGCAAGGAGATCCAACCAGTCCATTCTGAAGGAGATCAGCCCTGAGATTTCTTTGGAAGGAATGATGCTAAAGCTGAAACTCCAGTACTTTGGCCACCTCATGCGAAGAGTTGACTCATTGGAAAAGATTCTGATGCTGGGAGGGATTGGGGGCAAGAGGAGAAGGGGACGACTGAGGATGAGATGGCTGGATGGCATCACGGACTCGATGGACGTGAGTCTGAGTGAACTCCGGGAGTTGCTGATGGACAAGGAGAAAAATGAAGATCATGGCATCTAGTCCCATCATTTCATGGGAAATAGATGGGGAAACAGTGGAAACAGTGTCAGACTTTATTTTGGGGGGCTCCAAAATCACTGCAGATAGTGACTGCAGCCATGAAATTAAAAGACACTTACTCCTTGGAAGGAAAGTTATGACCAACCTAGATAGCATATTGAAAAGCAGAGACATTACTTTGCCAACAAAGGTCCATCTAGTCAAGGCTATAGTTTTTCCAGGGGTCATGTGTGGATGTGAGAGTTGGACTGTGAATAAAGCTGAGCGCCGAAGAATTGATGCTTTTGAACTGTGGTGCTGGAGGAGACTTGAGAGTTCCTTGGACTGCAAGGAGATCCAACCAGTCCATTCTGAAGGAGATCAGCCCTGAGATTTCTTTGGAAGGAATGATGCTAAAGCTGAAACTCCAGTACTTTGGCCACCTCATGCGAAGAGTTGACTCATTGGAAAAGATTCTGATGCTGGGAGGGATTGGGGGCAAGAGGAGAAGGGGACGACTGAGGATGAGATGGCTGGATGGCATCACGGACTCGATGGACGTGAGTCTGAGTGAACTCCGGGAGTTGCTGATGGACAAGGAGGCCTGGTGTGCTGCGATTCATGGGGTTGCAAAGAGTCAGACACGACTGAGTGACTGAACTGAACTGAACTGAAGCAACTTAGCAGCAGCAGCAGCAGCAGCATGCTGGTCCTAGGAGATAGGTGTGATTATCGTTCCCAGTTTACAGATGAAGAAACTGAGGGATAAAGTGTCAGGTCATCTGCCCCAGGGCAAACAGGCAGTGAATAGTGAGACTGGGATTTGAACCTGAGTTTATCTTCAGAGCCCTTGCTCACAGCCACAGATCTCCCTACAAGTAATGGCTGTACCTCCTGTGGATAAAATCTTTGGGTATGAAAGTGAGTGGTTGTGATGGTTTTCTTCCCATCTTCTTGTTGTGTTTCATATCACCAGGGAAACCCCCTCTAAAGGGATGATTGTCCTGGTTCCTCCTCTGCACTTGGCAAGGATCTAGTCTTTCCTTTCTTCTGGATAGCTCTCCTGACAAGGTCTACCTCACTCTCTTCCTGCTTCCTGGTTTCTCTACAGAGTCACCTAACTTTTCCTGGTGCAGCTGCAGAATCAAGGGGCTCACTTTCAGTGCTCTAGGGGATCCAAGGCAAGGTGGCTCAGCAAGACCTTGGAGCATCTTTCTGGCCAGAGAAAGCCTCTTGTAGAGTCATTGCAGAAAGAGCCAGAAGGGACCCTCCCATCTTCCCTCCAATGTGCATCTTCATTTTACAGAGGAAGACTAAAGCCCAGAGATGCTAGATGTGTTGCTTGCAGTCACACAGCAAGTCACTGACTAGAACCCTGGTCTCCAGGCCTCTGGCTTTGAGTCTTACACTGTCTTTCTTCCTCAGAATTCTATTGGCTACTCAATAGCTGAAGACTGGTCACTTCCTGCCTCTGTGCCTCTAGCTCCTTAGCTGGAAAATGCAGGGTTTTCACAATGTGAAGCACTCTAAGACTGGGCTTTGCTTCAGTTGGGCAAAAAACTTTAAAAAACTGCATTCATTAGAATGTTTTGAATTATAAGTTGTTTTAAAAGTTTTTCAAATTGTCCTAAACAGTACTCATAAATAAGCTTTTCAGATGTGGTTTGGGCTGCAGGTTGCAGGCATAGTGTGATCCAGATTCATGACTTCCCCAGAGCACTCATAATTTTCCCAGCTCTGACCTCCTCTTCATGTGAACGTCATCCTCACAGCCGCGTGTTGTGCAGTATCAAGATCTCTGCAGCAGACCCTGGTCTCACACCCAGGTACTCCAGCACCAGAGAGAAAGAAGCGTAGCGTGCCCAGGCAACACCTGTGGCTCATGTGGGTTTTAGCGGCTTGGGTTGCATGCATGGCACCCTTATCCAGTCACTGTAACCAAGGAATGTGACATGCTAATCACCCAGCTAGGGACGCAGTCATAGTGCCAGGAACTGCTAGCATCTTCACACAGAATTCAGGGCATTGAACAGGGAGTGGACTGGAGAGTAGAGGCGAGGTATTAACTGGCCCCTTTTTCTGCCCTGACCTTGACCCTCTGAGTCTGCAGAGCCTGGAGATGAGTAAGAGGTCCTGGGATGAGGATCCAGACACGGGTTGATGGCTCTGCCTGGCCCTCTCTGGGTCTCACCGTATTCTTCTTTTCTTTTCTCCAGACCGAGATTACTGCAGTTTATGTGACAAACAGCCAATTGGGAGGCTGCTTTTCCGGCAGTTCTGCGAAACCAGACCTGGGCTGGAGTCTTACATTCAGTTCCTGGACTCAGTGGTAAGTCCCTGCTCCTGAGTTGGGAGCTTTTGGGCCTCTGTGATCAGCGATGGTTTTCGTCCAAGGTAAAAGAAGAAGGCCTTGTGACTTAGCTGGATGAAGAATAACCTTGTCGCTTAAGAAGCTGCTGGTGCAGACTTTGCGAACGCAGACTTGCCTCCAGGTCATCACCTGCTGTGCTTGTTTGTATACTTGTTTACCACCTGCTTCTTCACTAGAATGCCAGCTCCCTGGGGCCGGGACCCTGGGCCTGCAGTTCACTCCTGCCTGGCACTAGGCCTGGCCCATACTGCACTCAGTGTTTGTGGGAGGAACATGGGTTGACTATTTCAAAGCGATCTGTCAGCCGCTGGCTGCACTGTCTGCTGGTATACGCAGACATGACTGCCACCTTGGGGTCTCCCTTCAGATGCACTGGTCACTCATTTGCTCAACAAATGCTGTATTAGCCATTAAAAAGAAGGCAGTGATGCCGTGTGCAGCAACAGGGATGGGCCTAGAGATTACTGTGCTAAGTGAAGAAAGTCAGAAAGACAAATACAATATATTACCACTTATATATGGAATCTAAAAGGAAAAAAGATATGAATGAGCTTATTTACAAAACAGAAGTATACTCATGGACATAGGAAACAAACTTCAGTTCAGTTCAGTCGCTCAGTCATGTCCGACTCTGCGACCCCATGAATCGCAGCATGCCAGGCCTCCTTGCCCATCACCAACTCCCGGAGTTCACTCAGACTCACATCCATCGAGTCAGTGATGCCATCCAGCCATCTCATCCTCGGTCGTCCCCTTCTCCTCCTGCCCCCAATCCCTCCCAACATCAGAGTCGTTTCCAATGAGTCAGCTCTTCGCATGAGGTGACTAAAGTACTGGAGTTTCAGCTTTAGCATTATTCCTTCCAAAGAAATCCCAGGGTTGATCTCTTTCAGAATGGACTGGTTGGATCTTCTTGCAGTCCAAGGGACTCTCAAGGGTCTTCTCCAACACCACAGTTCAAAAGCATCAATTCTTTGGCGCTCAGCCTTCTTCACAGTCCAGCTCTCATATCCAAACAAACTTGGTGGTTATCAAATGGGAAAGGTGGGAAAGGGATAAACTGGGAGTTTGAGATTAACAGAGACCCCTGGTGGCTCAGATGGTAAAGCGTCTGTCTACAATGCAGGAGACCCGGGTTCGATCCCTGGGTTGGGAAGATCCCCTGGAGAAGGAAATGGCAATCCACTCCAGGACTATTGCCTGGAAAATCCCAGGGACAGAAGAGCCTAGTAGGCTACAGTCCATGGGGTCGCAAAGAGTCGGACACGACTGAGCGACTTCACTTCTTCACTTCACTACTACTGTATATAGTTTCTTCCCCGGTGGCTCAGTCTGTGAAGAATCCACCTGCAGTGCAGGAGATGGGGGCTCGATCCTTGGGTTGGGAAGATCCTCTGGAGAAGGAAATGTCAACCCACTCCAGCATTCTTGCCTGAAAAATCCCATGGACAGTGAAGTCTGGTGGGCTACAGTCTATGGGGTCACGAAAGGGTCAGACACAACTTAGTGACTAAACCACAACCAGCATCTTTCCCCAGGTCCCCCGAACTACCAGCCCAGCCTGACATGATCCCTGTTCCAGTGACCAGGGATTAACTGGGAATTTGGAATTATCAGATACATACTACTGTAAATAATACAGATGAACAACAAAGACCTACTATATAGCACATATAACCTATAATTGAAAAGAATCTGAAAAAGAATATGTATGTGAGAATATGTATGTATGTATATATAACAGAATCATTTCTCTTCACTGAAACATTGTAAATCACCTATACTTCAATTAAAAAAAAAAAAACTAAACTAAAAGCAAATGTTGGATGATCTGTGTGAGCTTTTAGAACAGGACATATGAGCATGCAGGAGTTCCTTGGCACTTGCTCAGGAGATTAGGGCACCTCACCTTGGGCCTAGGGAGTCTATCCAAGGAAAGTGGACAAGGAGTAGGGAGAGGAAGGATGAATTATGGTCAGTCATGAAAGGCATGGGGTTATCTGGGCCCCCCTTTCCAAGGCAGGGTGTGGGGATGCTGTTGTTTCCTAGAGGCCCTAACGCCATCGTTGGCTGCAGCCATCCTGACCCCTGGCTTGGTTTGGGGGACAGAACGATGGGGCTCAAGTTTGTGTGTCTGCTTTAGGGTCTCAGTGTGGTTCTCTAGACCCACTGGCCAAACTGTCTACTGAACATCTCAGTGACAGTCACATGGGCCCCTCAAAGTCAACACCTAAAACTAACTCAGCACCTCCCCCAGGCCCCCATACTACTAGCCCTGACACGCTCCCTATTCCAGTGACCCCACCATCACCCGCATGTGAAATCTCTGCATTGTCCTTGCCCCCTCCCTCTCATCATTCTTTACCAGCCAGATCAAGAACCATGTGCCTGGTCCCTTGACCTCTCCCAGCCTAGCTCCCTTCCCTCCACAGCCTCTGTCCTGGTCTCCATGCCAGTGAGTGCAATAGTTCCCAACCTCAACTGAGCAGTAGAAACACCTGGGGAGCCTTAAAAAAATAATCAGTGCCTGAGCTGAAGCCCAGACTCATTAATTTGAATCTCTGGGGATGGGGCCAAGTATTTTCATAACTTTTTATTATGGAAAATTTCAAGCTATAAAAAGTAGAAGTCTACAGAATAGTATAATGAACCCCCATGCACCCTTCACCTGCTTCAACAGTTACAGTCTCAAGGCCAATCTTGTTTCACTCACATCCTCCCCGCAGCCCACACCCTGTGGCATTTTGCAGCTGATCTCATTTCTGTCATTTCATCCATGAACATGTCAGTATGTGTCACTAAACGATGAGGGCTCTTTAGCCAAAAAAACCACAGTACCATTAGCACAGCTAAAAAGTAATAATTCTTTACTATCATCAAATACTCGTCAGTGTTCAAATTTCAGATTTTCTCATGCTATTTGCAAATGCATCTCTTCACAGTTTATAACCACCTCCGTCCTATGGTCTGAGTGTTGTGTTCTCACCCCCATGTGTCATTTGATAGGTTCCTCTGTATTTCTTGTAAGTTGCTCATTGACTTCAGAAATTTGGTCAGATTCAGTTTCAATCTGGCAGTGGTTGGGGGCTGACTTCATAAGTGGTTTCATGCTCTTCTGCTAGGGAGTTTATAATATCTGGTGTCTTTTTGAGATGGCAGTAGCCATTGATATTCAATATCCAAATCTATTGATTAATTAAGGGTTGTGACATAGCAACATTCTATCATTCCTTCTTCCTTTGCTCACTGAAAAATGCTTCCTTTTGATTACTGTTTGGTTCTGTCAGTTCAGTCCAGTCGCTCAGTCCTGTCTGACTCTTTGCAACCCAATGAACTGCAGCATGCCAGGCTTCCCCGTCCATCACCAACTCCCGGAGCTTACTCAAACTCATTCCATTGAGTCGGTGATGCCATCCAACCATCTCATCCTCTGTCGTCCCCTTCTCCTCCTGCCTTCAGTCTTTCCCAGCATCAGGTCTTTTCCAATGAGTTGGTTCTTCACATCAGGTGACCAAAGTATTGGAGCTTCAGCATCAGCATCAGTCCTTCCAATGAATATTTGGGACTGATCTCCTTTAAGGGACTTTCCTGGTGGCTCAGACAGTAAAACGTCTGTCTACAATGCGGGAGACCTGGGTTCGATTCCTGGGTTGGGAAGATCCCCTGGAGAAGGAAATGGCAATCCACTCCAGGACTATTGCCTGGAAAATTCCACGGACAGAGGAGCCTGGTAGGCTACAGTCCATGGGGTCGCAAAGAGTCGAACACGACTGACTTCATGATGACAGCGACGACGACGATCTCCTTTAGGATGGACTGGTTGGATCTCCTTGCTGTCCAAGGGACTCTCTAGAGTCTTCTCCAACACCACAGTTCAAAAGCATCAGTCCTTCAGTATTCAGCTTTCTTTATAGTCCAACTCTCACATCCATACATGACCACTGGAAAAACCATAGCTTTGACCAGATGGACCTTTGTAATATCTGCTTTTTAATATGCTGTCTAGGTTGGTCATAGCTTTTCTTCCAAGGAGCGTCTTTTAATTTCATGGCTGCAATCACCATCTGCAGTGATTTTGGAGCCCAGAAAAATAAAGTCTCTCACTGTTTCCTCTGTTTTCCCATCTGTTTGCCATGAAATGATTGGATGGGTGCCATGATCTTAGTTTTCTGAATGTTGAGTTTTAAGCCAATTTTTTCACTCTCCTCTTTTACTTTCATCAAGAGTCTCTTTTAGTTCTTCTTTGCTTTCTGCCATAAGGGTGGTGTCATCTGCGCATCTGAGATTATTATATTTCTCCCAGAAATCTTGATTCCAGCTTGTGATTCATCCAGCCTGGCATTTCACATGACGTACTCTGCATATACATTAAAGAAGCAGGGTGACAATATATGACCTTGATGCACTCCTTTCCCAATTTGGAACCAGTCTGTTGTCCCATATCCAGTTCTAACTGTTGCTTTTTGACCTGCATACAGATTTCTCAGGAAGCAGGTCAGGTGGTCTGGTATTCCTCTCTCTACTGTTTGGTTACCTCATAGAAAATTTCATATACGGAGTGCTTGATTCTTTCTTGTATTTGTGTGTTTTCAAAGTACCTAATTGGTTCACTGGCATCCTCCAGCTGCAGTAATCAATTAGAGTTTTAATGCATGGACTTAAATGTGGGGCGTTTTGATGCAGTGGTGCTCCATGGTTTCGTTGCTGGCCTGTGGGAGCCCCTCAGGTTGGCTTCTGAGCCCTTGAGAGGACCCCACTGGCTGCTGGTAGCCATCATGTTGTCTGATGTGATGTTCTGGGCTCATCTTGTATGTTTCCTGCCCTACACCTAGAGTTCGTCATGTCTCCAAGGAGCCCTGGTTTCTTTTACTGGGGAATGGTACTTGGACTCTACAGTCTGGCACTTAGGGGTGCTCCTTATCTCCCGTTGTTTGAACGGGCCATTAGCAGACATTTACTGGTTTTGTTCAGCCGCCAGTTGTGTCCAACTCTTTGCAACCCCCTGGGCTACAGCATACCAGTCTCTGCTGTCCTTCACTATCTCCCGGAGTTTGCACGTTGTTCATGGGGTTCTGGCAAGAATACTGGAGTGGGTTGCCATTCACTCCTCTAGTGGACCATGTTTTATCAGAGCTCTACACTGTGACCCATCCGTCTTGAGTGGCCCTTCGTGTCGTGGCTCATAGCTTCATTGATTTACCCAAGCCCTTTTGCCACAACACGGCAGTGATCCATGAAGAAGGTAGTAGACAATGGTAATTTTCACATCTCCCAGGACAGTACTTGGGCTTCCCAGGTGGCCCTAGTGGTTAAGGACCCACCTGCCAAGGCAGGAGATGTAAGAGATGTGGATCCTTGGGTCAGGAAGATCCCCTGGAGGAGGGCATGGCAACCCACACCAGTATTCTTGCCTGGAGACTCTCATGAACAGAGGAGCCTGGCGGGTTACACCCCATAGAGTCTCAAAGAGTCGAACATAACTGAAGCGACTTAGCATAGCACAGCACAGGACAGTACTCTGTAGATGTTCAGGGTCGGGAAACATTGACATCTAGGACAAATGACACATTTTGAGGCTGACTTACTAGAGCTTCCACTAACAGGCCCCTGCCTTTCATGCATGGCTTTCCCTGGGTCTTTCTTGAGACCTGCATTCTGCCCCTGGACCTGCTTCTGGTGGCTCCGACTTGCCAAGCTGGTTGAAGCCTCTCCGCCCTGCCTGCCTCCCTCTCGCTACCTGAAAGGCCTCCCAGGACCTCTGCCTGGTGAATGCCAGCTTGTCCCCCTGTACTCTGCTCTCAGAAACCTCCCCAGTCCACCCTCTCTCTTCCGAGTGCCCTCTGCGGGAGGTGCTGCTTTGACACACATCTGTGCCTCATTAGTGCTCGGTGCTGGCGGAATAGTGCATCATGAGAGAGCTGGCCCCTGAGACAGACCACGGTGCCATGCTGGTACCCCCTCAGCTGCCAGGGAGACTGCGGGCAGGTGTCTGACCCCTTTGTGCCTCACCTCTTTATCGGTAAGAGGGGACATAGTTGTACCGGAGGAGGGCAGATGCGTTGAGGAGAGACCGAATGTGTTCGTACTGCTCGGGGCAGTGTCTGGCATGTCACAGGTGCCATGTGTGTAGCCAGTCAGGCTTTATCTGTCTGCCTGCCTCCTCCACTAACTGGATAGCTCATCATCTCTGGATGCTCATAGCACACCTGACAAGTAGCTGGTGCACAAGACCCACTGGGAACAGATGTCCGTGGCTGGAGTAGAGGGAGCAGGGGAAGTGGCGATCGTGGCCGACCTTGAGCCATTGGAGAGCTTCGGCTTTGATGTGGGGCTGGGCACTGGAAGGTTTTGAGCAGAACAGTGGCCTGGTCTGATTTGGGTTTTATCTTGTGAGTTTTTGGCCACACCACGCAGCTTGCGGGCTCTTAGTTCCCTGACCAGGGATTGCACCCAGGTCCTTGGAAGTGAGAGCACAGAATCCTAACTGCTGGACTGCCCAGGAAGTCCCTGATGTTGGTTTTGAAAGTTTCCCTCTGGCTTCTGTGTTGGGAAGAGGCTACAGTGGGCTAGGGTCAGAGTGGGGAGCGCTGATGGGTGAGAGCTGGTGGTTGACACGCAGTAAGATTGGAGCATGTTCTGACCCAGAGTTAACAGTATTTTCTGATGCCCTTGGGGTGAGAGACAAGAGTTGGGGATGACTTCCAAGTGTTGGCCTGAACCAGTGGAAAGATGCAGTGAGAGTAAGGCTGTGGGAGGCTTGTTTGGGGGAAGGTCAGGAGCTTCATCTGGGACTCTGCTTCCGACGTCTACCAGACAGCCCAGCAGAGATGTGGGAGGGGCGGTGGGTGTTAGAGTCGAGTTTGTGAGAAAGGCCTGGGCTGGAAATAGCAAACTGGGAGTACCAGCCTATAGCTGGCACTTACAGCCACGGACTAGATGTGCTCACCAAGGAGATGGACGTGGATAAAGGAGCCGAGGACCAAAGTGTGAGCCTGGGACCAAGGCTCCTCCCCGTTTGGAAAAGATGAGGCATCAGCAGCTTTGGGACCTGTCTGGAGAGTTGATGAGGCAGAGCAGGGCAAGGCTAAACCCAGGAGCCAGTGGAATTTTCCAGCCACGTGTCTTGTTAGACACTTACAGTCAGCTTGAGAAGAAGGGGGAAAAAATCCAATGGATGCCTATTTTCATTCTGGTCGTGCAGACGTTCTGTGTTGCTGGGCCTGTACCAAGAGCTCTCTTTTGGAAAGGAAACGCGAGTCTGGCTCCCTGTGTGGACGCGACACATGCTCTTTACATACGCCTTAATGACACCACCACTCAGAGAGGCTCCTCCATCCCCCGAATTTGTGTCTGCATCTCTGGGAATTAGCAGAACCTTTCATCGCCCATCCTGACGTCAAATGACCAGCCTTTGGCACACCTCTTTTACGCATGAAGACTTTATTGAGTTTTCCAGGGCTGGCGCAATGCTTGTCTGAAATACCTTTTTTTTTTTTTTTTCCTTCCATCCTGACTGGAACTCTGAGGAGGGAGGAGGTGCTGGTGTCATTAGGGGAGCATGCCCCTCCAGTGCTCCTGGCTCAGCCAGGAACATCCACACCATTCCGCACCTCTAGGCTGAATTTCTACCAAGTGGAGTTCGATGAAAAATAACCCGTCCTTGTCGGCTCTGATGTCGCCCCCAGGAACGACTGCTTGCTGCACAGTCTTCACGTCTGAGATTCTCAGGTTGAGCAGGAGACATGGGCTGTTAACGTGGGGCCTGGGTGATTCGGGTCGGTGGAACTATTTGTGTGTCATTCATCAGACACAAGGATGATTTGACCCTTAGTCTTGGTTGCTGAGCGGCTTCTGGGAGCCTGAGAAGGACTACCCCATCACCCTTACGCAGAGAGATGGATTCAGTGACCCAAGTCAAGGCTTTGAGGAGATTTGGCTTCAAGACCAGTAGGGTCTTGCCATGGACCCCTTAGACACTGACATACTTCTCTAAATTGTCTTCTCGGAGCCTTGATGGCATCCCACCTCATCTGAAACCCTCTAGTCCCCAAGCTTGGGTGGGACGTAAAGTTTTCAGGTCTCTGCTCTTTGGGGTTAGGGGAGGTTTGGCAGATACTCAACCATATTTGGGCTTCCCAGGTGGCACTGATGGTAAAGAACCTGCCCGCCAATGCAGGAGACATAAGTAACGCAGGTTCAACCCCTGGCAGGGAAGATCCCCTGGAGGAGGAAATGGCAACCCACTCCAGGATTCTTGCCTGGAGAATTCCATGGACAGAGGAGCCTGAAGGGCTACAGTCCATGGGGTCACAAAGAGTCGGACACAACTGAAGCGGCTAAGCATGGATGCACAACCATACTCAACACACACTTATGAGATGTCTTCAACATATCACACTCCGTTCTAGCAGCAGGAAACTATGGAGTGAGCAGGAGAAGGAAGTTCCTGCCCTTATGGAGCTTGCTTTCCAATTAAACAGAAGATTGAAGAAGCAAAAAGGGCATTTTTTAATGGACTACAAGTTCAAATACCTATCAAGTATTCATTATTTGTTGCTGGGAAGAAATTACCTAAAACTTAACAGCTTGAAACAACAGCAGGCATTTATTATCTCATAGTTTCTATGGGTCAAGGATGTGGGAATGGTTGACCAAGGTGCTACTGGCTCAAGGTCTCTCTTTAAAGGTTACGTCAAGATGTTGGCTGGGGCTGCAAGTTGTCTGAAGGCTTGATCTGTTTCCAGGCTTGTGCACATGGCTGGCATGTTGGTGCTGGCTATTGGCTGGAGGCCTTAGCTGTCTTCGATATGAGCCTCTCCATGGACTGCTTGAGTGTCCTCATAAGAGGACTGGCTTGCCCTGGAGCGAGCATGGTAGAAGCTGCAGTGTCTTCTCTTTTTCGTCTCTGCTGGGTCTTCGTTCGTGCACAAGGGCCTTCTCCAGCTGTGGCAGGAGGGGGTTACTCTTCATTGCGGTACACAGGCTTCTCATCGTGGAGGCTTCTCTTGTATTGGAGCTCAAGCTCTAGGCGTGCAGGCTTCAGCAGTTGCAGCGCATAGCTCAGTAGGTGCGGCTCACACACTCTAGAGTGCAGGCTCAGCAGTTATGGCCCACGGGCATAGTTGTTCTGCAGTATGTGGGATCTTCCGGGACCAGGGATCGAACCCATGTCCCTTATACATTGGCAAGCAGGAGTCCTGTAATGTCTTTTGTAAACTGGTCTCAGAGCTTCCACATTGTCATATGTCTGATATACAGGTTGGCCCTATTCGGTTTGGAAAGAGCCTTCTCAAGAACATGAATAGCAAGAGGCAAAGATTACTAAAGTCTCCATCTTAGAGGCTGGCAACTACAAATATGAGGTTACAACAGATGGAATCTCACATCAGGAAACACTGGAAGTTATTCCAAGATATTCATTAGCTCAGAACTGCGGAAAATCACTTGACATTAATAGGCCATCTTATCCTGAAATTTTGTTGTAAAATGACTTGAAATGCCTCACCAGGGGAACTAAGTATTCTGCTTCTCTTATTTTTGAATCATACCCAGTATTTGTTTTTGTCCTTCTATCACCGCTGCGATCTCCCAAAAGAGTGAGGGGGGCAGTGGTAGTTATCCTTCAGATAGATGTAGAGACCCTCAGAGCATTTGGTGAAGCTAGACTCTGGGAACAGGGTCATCTTGAAAACATACCACTTAAAAGAAAAAAACCATAGTCAAGTCTATGGTTTTTCCAGTAGTCATGTATGGATGTGAGAGCTGGACCATAAAGAAGGCTGAGCATTGAAGAATTGATGCTTTCGAACTGTGGTGCTGGAGAAGACTCTTGGGAGCCCTTGAACTGCAAGGAGATCAAGCCAGTCAATTCTAAAGGAAATCAATCCTGAATATTCATTAGAGGAACTAATACTGAAGCTGAAGCTCCGATACTTTGGCCACCTGATGCAAAGAGACTACTCATTGGAAGAGACCCTGATGCTGGGAAAGACTGAAGGCAGGAGAAGGGAATGACAGAGGATGAGTTGGTTGGATGGCATCACCGACTCAGTGGTGTGAGTTTGAGCCAAGTCGGGGAGGTGGTGAAGGACAGGAGAGCCTGGTGTGCTTCTGTCCATGAATAACAGCAAACTGGGCTCATCTCTTGGACATCTATGGGGTTGTCCTGTCTCCTTGGTGCCACACCCATACTCCCAAACAACATGGCTCTTCCAGAAGCTGCCCTGTCCTTAGTGATGTTACCTGAAGACCACAGTTGATGGGAACAGGGCTGAGCCTGTGAGCCAGTGCAGGTCAGTGAGTCCTTTTCCTGGGGCTTTTTGACTTGAGGGGAATTCCTTCTCTGGTAGAGGAGGCTTAGAATAAAAAACCTGGCCACCATGTTTCCTGCCACTGGAGCAAGTCAGGCAGCCCCCAGGGAGAATGAGGCCAATACACACACAGAGACACACATACACACACATACACATACACACACACACAGAGACACACACAGACACATAGACACAAACACATACACAGACACAGACAGGCACACACAGACACACATAGACACAAAAACACACAGACACACAGACACAGACACATAGACACACACAGACACATACATACACAGACAGACACACACACAGAGACACACACATACACATAGACAGACACACACACACAGACACAGACATAAACACACATAGACACAGACACACATACACATACACATAGACACAGACACAGACATACACACACAGACACACACACACAGACACACACACACACACATAGACACAAAAACACACACAGACATACACATACACACATGCAGACACAAACATACACACACATGGACACACACACGGACACACACAGACAAACATACACATAGACACAGACACAAACAGACACAGACAAGCACACACGCACACAGACGTACACACATAGACACAGACACACACACAGACACATACGCACACAGACACACACACACTGTGAGAGTGGGTTCCGGAGGTGCTCACGTCCCTGGTTCTGCTGCTCTGGGCCAGGCTGCATTTCCATTTTCCCCACAAGCTGGTCGTTCACCCCATCCTCGGAGCTCAGGAACCCAGAGACTCTAGTTGCGCCTGACTCAGGCTAGATTGAGGTTCTTTTCACTTAGAATTGAAAGAGTAACGGGGAGAGCCCTGTGAGCAGTGAGGACGGGGTGGGGGGGAATGCCGGGGGCTGGGGGCAGAGGAGGAGCGGTGAGAGCCCCGAGGGCTGAGCTCCCGGGAGAGTGACGGGTGGGCAGGAGGCGAGAGCACAGGCCCTCTGCCGTGGGACTCAGCCGCGTCAGCCAACCACCCCCCAGTCCCACCCCCACCCCAGGGAGGGTCAGAACCCTTTCCTCTAACTTTTCTGAGTTCACCTCTGTCAAGATGTGCCGCTCAAGCTTGGTGGCTATGGTGCCGCCCCTCCTTGGGGTCCCTCCTGTCACCCTCAGGTTGTACCCCACGTGGCCAGGGGTCCTCTCCCCCTTCCCTTCTTTCTCTGAGCCCGCCCCAGTGACCCTGGGCCAGGGAACCCTTCCTGACCCAGGCCGACAGGGCTCCTCACACGACAGCCAGAGATCTGCGAAGGCTCTGCCTGCCCAGGTGGACACAGGCTGTGAGGCTGAGCAGGCCCATCTGACCCTGGGACGCTGGTGCGGGGACACCCCGTTTGTAGAGCTTCTTCATTCTAGCTGGGCGGATGAAAAGTGGCAGGCAATGCCAGCCTTCTGAAGGATTTTTCAAGCATCAGTGAGGGACTTGGCCAGAGATGGATGGCTCGCTCACGTGTGAATGAAGTAGAGTTTAATGAAGGGCGGTTGTCGGAGTCCTGGCCTACACATGCAGATAGTCCGAGCCTTCGCAGCCCCCAGCTCTGCAGGGACAGGGGCCCATACGGGGAGGAGTGGGAGAAGGCAGCGGCAGGAGCCTGGGCGCCCGGCAGGGAGGGAACTGGCAGGGAGCTCCCCATCCTCACTCTCCTCTGTCCCGAAGCGGGGTGGGCAGTGACTCCAGAGAGGCAGACGGAAACCCCTGGCCCCCAGGGTTGGCACCGACAAGATGCCAAGGCCGGTGTGGGAGGAGCTGGGTGTTTCTCCAGAGAGGGCCACGGGGAGCAGCCTTGCCAGCTGGGCGCGTCACTTGTCCCTGCCGCGAAGACTCTGGAAAAGCTGACCACATCGGTAATTACAGAAGCCGGAGGTGGCGAGACCTCAAAGCCTCTCTGACTTCATCTTCCTGCCAGGGCAGGAGAAGGGCTCCCGAGAGGAGGGGGATGACATCTCGCCGAGAGGAATTCTGCTCAGACTCCTCTCTGTAAAAACCAGCGCCGGCTTCTGTGAGAACGTGGAAGGGCCCCTTGTACCGGTTTGCAATCTTCATGTTTTTTTAAAAACTCATCTGAGAGAAATGTGTTTAATAGAGGACATATTTTCATTAGCATTTCTGAGATGGATGATGCAATTAGAGCCTGCCAAAAGAATGAAATATTGGCTTTATAAACTGAGATGTACACAGATGTTTATACCCTTTTGGCAGGCACAGATATATAAATAATTCTTTTCGCCTTGAACTCAATGTCGTATTTTGCGCTTTGTGTTACAGCATCTCCTCCCCAAAGCCCATTCCTGTGTTTGCCATAAATCACCGTGTGGAGAGAAGGCTCATTAAATGCCTCCCTCGGTTGGCACCATGGATGTATCTGGGGAAGAGAAGTGTTCTCCGAGTGGATTGGCAAGGAGCTCTTTGGCGCTCTGGCCGTTAGGGCTGAGCCCAGGGCAGGAGAAGGTTTCAAGTGGGCAACACAGCAGGGAGGACAGTGTGTGTCCCCTGTTGGGGGTGGGGGGTGGGGACAAGCCCACCCGCCCTCTCGTTGGAGGGAACTCTTATGGATGGACGTCAGGTCCTCCTGGCATGTTGTTTACCTCTCTGTTCACTGAAGTCACTGTCTGCCATTTCCAATTGTAAAATTCTAGGCTGTTGGCCCAACCCAACTTCTTGTAATTTATTTATTTTTAATTGGAGGGTATTGCCTTACAATGTTGTGTTGGTTTCTGCCGTAGCTCAGCACACATCAGCCATAGGCATACATATGTCGCCTCCCTCTGGAACCGCCCTCCCGGCTCCCACCCGATCCCACCTCTCTGAGGTCGTCACAGAGCACTGGCCAACCCAACTTCTTATTTGCTGCTTCTGTTTTCTGGCTGCAGCTGATTTCGGCAGCTTTTGCCCACCACCTGGGCAAGGGTGCTCCTGCGGGAGCGGATTCCCGGTGGTCCCCGCCTCCGGCGCGTGTGATCGCCCTGATTGCTGCCTGGCAGGGGTGTTTTTCTCCGTAGGTGGCCTCTCAGGACGGGTCCCCCAGGAGCCCCTCTCGGGGGTCACGGGGGAGACATGGCCTGTCGCTCCAGGTGACTTAATCGGTGCTGAAAGCCCAGTTGGAAGCCTTCTGTTGGTTTTCTGCCTCCCAACACAAATGCTCTTCAGGTGGTGGTGACCTGACATGGACTCTCAAAGAAAGGCCTTTTGATCCTGGGCTGGGGAGGCCTGTCCCGGCGTGCTCCCGGCTGCCTCCCTGTGGAACCCTGGCGCCCAGCTGCCCAGCCGGGCCTCTGCTGGGAGGCAGCTGACCTGAAAGTGTTGTTATTTTTTTTAACGTGGGTTTTAGTACCCAGAGCAATAATATTTTCAGCTGGCTATTGAGGCTGATTAGTGAGCCTCAGGCCTCCGTTTGGTTAAATAGAGCTGCCTTCGCAGAGGTATTTTGGGATGGTGCAAATCCAGGGTTCTGCATGGGATTGAGTTACCCCCCAAAAGGTAGGCGGCCATTTGCCTGTGGCCTGGGCCCTGCAAAGCAGTCTGGGTAAATTCCCACAGAGCCAGACCACCAGGCGGGGTTCCCAGGGCAGCTGGACACTGGGAGCGTCTCTCTGCCCTGCTGGAAGATAGGTGGGCAGTTGTGTTCTTGAACCCTCTGCCCCGGAGAGGTGCAGCTCCAGCCCAGGAGGGTCTTCCTGGCTGGACTGGTGAGAAACCGGACTCTAGACACTGAGTTGGGAGTCTGCTTTGACCAGCAGGGGGTGGGGGTGCAGGTGGGGTGAGTGTTGGGGTCTAACTCCACAGTGAGGTGGCTGGGAAAGGAGTTTCAGACTCTCTGTGGGATGTCACTTTCTGTCTGTTTGGAAATTGCTGCACTTTTGGATGGAGGCTGACAAATCCTTGGGTGGCAGATTTTGAACTAGTTATAAACAATTTGCAATTAGTTCCCTTGTTGAAATGAGAAAGGCAAGCTCACCAGGCTTTTCATTAAGTCGAGGCAGCCTTTTATCCTCTTGGCAAGTGGGTCAAGTGCCTGTGAAGGAGCCTCACTTGGGGTCAGGGAAAATAAAATGGTCCATCTTTTGAAGCCTCCCTTCTTTCTATAGAGCCCGAGTCCCACTGGCATGGTCAGCGATCCGGGTCCTAAATTCCTTGGTGTTTTTGTAAAAGGCGTCCGGGCTTGGAGGTCCATGTCCCAGCCCTGCTGCTTCCCCACCATCGACCCTGGGCAGCTCTGCTAAACCCCCTGCTCTTCGTGAGTGGGTGAAGGGGTGTGACTGCAGCCCTGCCTTCTGTGTCACTGTGTGCTCGGTCACTTCAGTTCAGTTGCTCAGTCGTGTCCAACTCTTTGCGACCTCATGAATCACAGCACCCCAGGCCTCCCTGTCCATCACGAACTCCCAGAGTTCACCCAGACTCACGTCCATCGAGTCAGTGATGCCATCCAACCATCTCATCCTCTGTCGTCCCCTTCTCCTCCTGCCCCCAATCCCTCCCAGAATCAGAGTCTTTTCCAATGAGTCAACTCTTCGCGTGAGGTGGCCAAAGTACTGGAGATTCAGCTTTAGCATCATTCCTTCCAAAGAAATCCCAGGGCTGATCTCCTTCAGAATGGGCTGTCTGGATCTCCTTGCAGTCCAAGGGACTCTCAAGAGTCTTCTCCACAGTTCAAAAGCATCAATTCTTCAGTGCTCAGCTTTCTTCACAGTCCAACTCTTACATTCATACATGACTGGAAAAACCATAGCCTTGACTAGACGGGCCTTTGTTGGCAGAGTACTGTCTCTGCTTTTGAATATGCTGTCTGGGTTGGTCATAACTTTCCTTCCCAGGAGTGAGCGTCTTTTCATTTCGTGGCTGCAGTTGCTGAGTTGTGTCCAACTCTTTGTGACCCCGTGGACTGTAGCCCACCAGGCTCCTCTGTCCATGGAATTCTCCAGACAAGAATACTGGAGTGGATTGTCATTCCCTTCTCCAGGGGATCTTCCTGACCCAGGGATCAAACCCATGTCTCCTGCATCAGCAGGCAGGTTCTTNCGTGGACTGTAGCCCACCAGGCTCCTCTGTCCATGGAATTCTCCAGACAAGAATACTGGAGTGGATTGTCATTCCCTTCTCCAGGGGATCTTCCTGACCCAGGGATCAAACCCATGTCTCCTGCATCAGCAGGCAGGTTCTTTACCACCATATCACTACCTGGGCTCAAATAAGTTTCATATAAGCGCATATGAAGAATCTCTTTGTGTTCCCTTTGTAAACTGAAAAGCTGTCAAAGTTATGCCATGCATGTTATTGTCTTCTCTTACAAAGTGCAGTAATTGCAAGAGTGGTAAATACAGCAGCCGTTCATTGAGTATTTATATGTGCCTGGCTTCATCTTGTTCTTTCTGCACAGTCGCCCTACACGTAGGCGTTTTCCCATCTGCATTGTATGGAGGTTGAAGAAACTGTCCAAGGTCATGCAGCATGTAAGGTCTGAGTGACCTCGGGCAGCCTCTTGAGGGCCTTCCAGTTTGCTGGCTCTAGTTAATTTCCAGCAGCTTCCTTTGATTTTCCTAAGCTTGTGGTTCTCCCCACCAGCTGCCTGGATGCCTGACCCCATCACCAAAGAGTCTGACTCTGTGGGTGTGGGGCGGGGTCCAAGCACCAGCGTTGGCTCCCCAATGACTCTAGCGTGCTGCCGCTGTTCTGAGCACGTGTCCACAGTGGAGCAGAGCCGGCTGGACTGGACACCAGGGCCCCTCCCTTCTCTGGGCCTCACTCCCCGTCCTGCTGAAGAAGGAGTTCGGTCACGTGACCTCCAGGGGGTCTTGTCCAGGGGCCTCTAAGGTTCCACAATTGTAAGAAGCTCATGAGCAAATCTATTATTGGTCTTTTCCTTCTTCTGTTTTAGGCAGAATATGAAGTGACTCCAGATGAAAAACTGGGAGAAAAAGGGAAGGAAATTATGACCAAGTACCTCACCTCAAAGGTAAGAGGCTGCCCAAACCCCACAGCAGGAGGAGTGGGAAGCCTTATCCAGGAATATGGGCCCCCAGGTCTGTGCCAGGCCAGTGAGGAGCACCCAGCTAGGGGCGCCATTGGTCTCCAGATTCAGAATTTTTATCCTCTTCAGAGGTACCCAAGCCTGGCAGGGCCAAGGCAGGTGGTCCAGGCCAGAGCAGGCCTGCAGTGGGGAGGCTTGCTTCTTGGGGGCCCAGTCCCCTCCAGGGGCACTCTTGCTGCCCTCTGCCCATGCCCAGGCGTTTGTGGCAGGACAGGTGAAAGCTCAACCGAGGCAAGGGTCAGAGTACCCAGAAGAAAAGGCGTGGCAGGTGTGGGTCTGAGAGGTGGGTGTGACAGGAAGGGCCCAGGAGTGCTTACGAGGAGGGCCTGGCTGAAACTGAGTGGGCAGAGGTAACGTTGGCTGAACACAGAGCAGAGTGCTGAGTTTCTGAAGTGCTCTGGGGTATGCTGAAGGGCGAGGGCCACCTTGACCTCCCCTGGGGCGTGGGGCCACCCCCATGGCCTGTGCGCACTCATGGTGGCCCTGATGCTGGAGGCGGTGAATCGGCTGCCACAGCCACTCAGGTTTTGACTTGCGGTCAGGAGCCAGAGGGAGGACTGGGAACAGAAGGAATCCAGGTCACACAACACATCCTCCTGTGACAGTGAGCCCCTGAGCCCCTGCCCTCCCCTGCATCTGCGGGAGAAGGCATTCACAAGGGGGTTAAACCCACGGTAGCTCCTTCCGAGTTTACAACCCGGCCTCCTCCCCTCCCTGCATTTATGGATAGTTTCTGCACAGTTTTATACATTTTTATCCATGTGGCATGGAAGTCCCTTGAGGAGGAGGGTAAGCCCCACCTCATGGTTCTCAGCAGGGGTCCCAGGGGTCCTCGGCAGTTCTGGTCCCCCCTCAAGCCTCCCGGTGATGTTAGGGAGGTCCCAGGGGCCCACGCATGTGATGCGGGCCCCTCAGGCTGCACTGAGCCCTTGCCTGGCGCAGCTGTGCTGGCCTGCCGGCCACTGGCCCAGCCCCACCCCGAGGTTGTCCCCTGTGGCACTTCCTCCTGCTTCTGCTGAGCCAGCGCCCCCCTTACTTCCCTCCGCTGTTTCTCTGCTTCTTCCTTCATAATCCTACACGCCTCTTAATGGAATGACAGGCCACCCCAGGGCCTTTGCACTTTTCAGAAGCAAGAGGAGTCATGTTCATAAGCTTTTTCAGACACTGGACAGGGCTGGCTCACTCTGCACAAGGCGTTGCCCTGGGCACACCCAACTGCCGGCTCCATCTGCAGGGACAGAGCTGGGGACCCAGCTCACTGCACAAACTGCATCCAGACGCTTAGATGGCAGTACAGAGAGTGTCTGCACCCCATCTCACCAGTGACCCCTACTCCACCCCCAGTGACCCCCCTACCCTACCCCCACATCTGCTGGTCTGGCTGGGATCTGTGCTGAGGATGAGGTGGTTCCTTGGCCAGCCTTGCTGGCTTCTTCAGCCCATCCTAGGGCTGCTGCAGGGGGTCACTTCCCTCTCTCCCCACTGGACAGCCTTGACCAGAAGCCTCTGCTCTTGGACCCCGGTCTGGGCCCCCCAGACCTCGCTGCCCCTACTGCACACTGCCTGTGTCTTGGAGGGATGGGGCCCAGCCTCCCCCTCAGCTCAGAAGGTTTTACAAGTGCTCAGAGCTTGCCAACATTTTTTCCTTAAGTACTCCTCAATTTTAGAAGTTTAAACCACACCATATGTTATGGCCCAGGGGCCTGGGGGAGGTGGTCCAAGTGGTCTGGGGGTTGACTGTTTTCCTATAATAAATTTTGCACTGCCGGCCAGGTCCTTCCTGCAGTCACTCTCGCAGGAGCCTGTGTTCCTTCTCGGGGCTGCAGATGCCCCAGCAGCTGGGAGAGGAGCCATGTGGCTGAAGCCCCAGCTCTGAGGCCTCCGAATGACCCCTAGGAAGGACCCTTGTCCCCAAACCCAGATAGTCTTTACCTCCCACTCCTCCTCAAGGTGCAACTCATGTCTCGGCTCCAAGCATCATTTTCCAAAGGGTAGGCCGGGCTTTCCTGGTGGCTCAGCAGTAAAGAATCCTCCTGCCAGTGCAGGAGACATGCGACCGATCCCCGGGTTGGGAAGATGCCCTGGAGGAGGGCATGGCAACCCACCGCAGGATTCTCATCTGGAGAATCCCATGGGCTGAGGAGCCTGGCCGGCTACAGTCCATGGGGTTGCAGAGTTGGACATGACTCGGCAACTAAACAACGGACACTGATCATTTGAGAGGATCTGTGGAAAAAACCCAGTTATCACTGACTCGATGGACATGAGTTTGAGTAGGGAGGCCTGGCGTGCTGCAGTCCATGGGGTTGCAAAGAGTTGGACATGACTGAGCGACTGAACTGAACTGTGAGAAAAACACCTCTGTGGTCAGTTACTTGTGGACATGACTTTTCGCCGCATCTCTCCCTTGTAAAGATTTACCCCGTGTGTGAGCACATTGAAAGCTCTTGAGAAGTCCTAAGGTAAAGAAACCAGCTCAACTGATAACAAAGCATTTCCCAGACTCCACCTCCCCCACTAATTTCATCCTGCTGAATACATCTGGGGCTGCAGAACGCCTCGAGGGGTCTTCACGACCTGGCCTCCAGCTTTCGCTCCCGGAGCCCCCAGGCTGGGCGCTCCAGCCGCCACCTCCCAGTCTCATCCTGACAGGCCCACCTGGTCGCCTTTGTCCGAGCTGTTCCCGGCAAGGCCTCTAACCTGGAAGGTGCTCCCCCGACTCTTCTTTCTCCTTCTGTGCCTGCTCCATCGCACAGAGCCTCCTCTGCCTCTGGTCAGAAGCCGTCGCTCCTGCCTGCTGCTCGGCTGTGCTCCTGCAGGTCCTGGGGTTGGTGCTTCCACAGCCCCAGAGGCTGGGATCTGGGGAGCCCCCCTTGCAGAGCGGGTGACAGCGCATCACCAGGTGGGCCGAATGCAGTGGACAGCACACAGGGAAGTGAGGAGGGCCGGGGGGACGCTGCCCTGGGCCAGCCGGGCGAGCCAGGAAGCCTTCTGAAAGTTGATGCAGCTGAACCAGAGTCTCACGTGCTGATGAGGAAGCCAGGTACAGATGAAAAGAAAGGAGAGGGGCCTTTCCTGTGCAAAGGTCCGGAGCAGGGGCTCTCACCTGGGGGAGTGCGGTTGGCAGAGTCTGGAGATCTTTTTTATTGACACGAATGAGGAATGTGCTCCTAGCATCTGATACACATGGTTCAGAGATGCAGCTGAACGTCCTGCAATGCACAGGATGGCCCCCCAACTAAGAATTATCTGGGCCCGAAATGTCAGTAGCATTGAGGGTGAGAGGCCTTCGTGAGTAGAGGGGAATGAATATGTGTTGGCAGGGAGGTTAGTGTTACAGAAGTGTCTCTCCCCAACCCCTAAGCTGAAAATGTCTATTGGCAGGCTTATATCTAGTAGGGGGACAGGGACCTTCTGGGAGGCAGGGCCTGGAAAACCATGGTGGGGCATTTGTACCATCCTAAGGGCAGTGGGGAGCCCCGAGGGCTCTGAAGGCCATGCACAGCCCAGGTTGGTCTCTCTGCCCCTTGTGTCGCGGAGGAAGGGGAGGAGGAGGACTGAAGGTGGGAGGCCATCCTGGGAGCTGCTGCCCTAGCTGTGGAAATCAAGAGACACCAGGGCCTTGGGAAATGTCAGGCAGAAGGAGCTCTCGGGGGAGACATGTGTAGGAAGTCAGCAGAGGGGAGTCCGTGCTTTCTACCTGGAGTCACTGAGTGGGTGCGGGTGCCCCCAGGAAGGGCAGGGTGCTCAGGATGGTGGCCGGGCTATTAGCTCTCTGTGCAGAGATGATGGCGTCTGTTCTGTGTGTCCCCTCTACCCTCCCCCTACCCCACCCCCCACAGCACTGGACACATGGCTGTCATTCATTGTGAGTTGGTTTGAATGAGACAGGAGGGGCCCCGGAAGCTTCCCCCCATGAGCCTTTCCCCTCTGCCCACTCAGATCTCTTTCTGGGAAGCTGACACTGAGCTGGCTCATGTTCCCCAGAGTCCGACAGGGGGTGTTTGCTGGGAGTCTCCTGCTCAAAGTCAAAACTCACTCCTGGAGCTGAAATATCTCTCTCTCCAAACCCTGACTTGAAGGCGTCCATCCCAGGGACTAAGTCCACCCACTGGATGCTGTCCAGAATCCTGCGTCAGTTGCCCACACGTGGCCAGCTTTGCTCTGGGGGGAGTTAGAGGACACCAACCTGGGGTGGGCTTTGGGATGGGCCGAACGCTATTGAGATCTGACTCAAAGGCAGCAGAGTGCTTATGTGGAGGCGAGTTTTAGATCCAGGTAGACCTGCGTTGGAAGCTAGGCGTGGTCTCTTTTAGCTGAGGCCTTAGGAAAATTCCTTAACCTCCTGGAACCTCAGGCTGCTCCTCTGTCAAGTGGACCGGGTAGCCCTGAGGGTCATAAATGCCAGCCAGGACAGAGCCCAGGAACTGGTACGCACAAGACCTTCCCTCGCTGGTGCCTCTCCTCTGACTTCCCCCGTCCTGGTCTGTGTTTTTCAAAATCAGGCCATTGAATGATGAAATCATTTAGACATGAACTCCAGCTGTGGAGCTGTGAGAGGCCAAGAAGGGGTCCAGAGGGCCCCCAGCCTCAGAGGGCTGGCCAGAGAGGCTGGACTCCTTCAAATGCAATGCCTTAGTCAGGATGATTAATGCTAGTCGCCACAACAAACAAACCCCAAATCTCAGGGGCTTCACACACCAAAAACTTCTATTTTATGCACACTCTGACCGGGTCTCTTCTGGGTAAAGACTAGGGGGCCTGGCTGCTTTTGTGTGTCCATCACCAAAAGGGAAGAGACAAATGAGGGAAGCACGTGAGCTTTAAATGCTTTGGTCCTCATGTGACACGTTACTGCCTCTCCCCAACCCCTAAGCTGAAAACGTCTATTGGCAGGCTTATTTCTAGTGCTGGTGAGGCAGTCATGAGCATGGTGTGGTCCATAGATATTCTTAGGCTTGTCAGCTCAGAGGAGCTTCCCAGAGCTGGTCGAATCAGACGTGCGATGGGCTCTGCAGAGATCCAGGCAGCTCACCTTTCAGGCACCTACAGATCAGAGGTGATACCTGTAGCAGATGTTAAGGGGGCAGGGTTGCTCTGAGCTGGGGGTAGACCAGGAAATGCTCCTAATTATAATAGTAAGTAATAGTAAGTGATCCTGAAAAGAGTATTACACAGCATTCATCACTATAGACAGCATTTAAAACATGCTGGTTTATGGAGACTTCCTGCCGGTCCAGCAGTTAAGACCCCGTGCTTCCAATGCAGGGGTTGAGGGTTCCATCCCTGCTTGGAGATTTAGATTCCACATGCTGTGTGGCATGGCCAAAAATTAAAAATAAATAAAATAAAAACAGAAAATAAAATACTAGCTTATGGAGGTATAATTCACACATCACAAAATTCACCCTTTTAAATACACAGGTCAATGGTTTTTAAAATTGTTGCACAATTGTGCAACTATCACTGCTATCTGATTTCAGGACATTTCTCTCTCCCAGCAAAACTCCATTCCCATTAGCATCACTCCCTATTTCCCTTTCCTCCCGCTCCAGGCAGCTGCTAATCTACTTCCTGTCTCTGTGGATTTGCCTATTCTGGACATTTCATATAATTAAGTTCCTGTAATATATGGACTTTTGTGTCTGACTTCTTTCAAGGTTTCATCCATGTTGTAGTGGGTATCCACACTACAACATGGGTAGATAATATTCCGTTATGGATATGCCCCATTTTATTTATCTCCTCATCAACTGACAGACACTTGGGACATTTCTACTTTGGGGCTATTATGAATCATCTGCTCTGACCATCCATGCACAAGTTTTTGTATGAACGTGAATTGTCATTTCTCTTAGGTATGTACTTAGGAGTGGAATTGCTGGGTTGCATGGTAACTTGATATTTCGTCAGTTGAGGAATGACTAGGCTGTTTTCAAAGTGACTGCACCAGCAGACATTCCCACCAGCAGGTTATGAAGGTGCCCATCTCTCCACATCCTCTCCAGCACTCGGTATTTTCTGTTTTGCTTTGTCTTTGTAATAATTCTGGTGGATGTGAAGTGGTATCTCATTGTAGTTAGATTTGCATTTTCCTCATGACTGATGATGGAGAAGACGGAATCCCAGGGACGGCGGAGCCTAGTGGACTGCTGTCTATGGGGTCGCACAGAGTCGGACACGACTGAAGCGACTTAGCAGCAGCAGCATGACTAATGAGCACCTTTTCATGTGCTTATCGGCCGTTCCTATATCATCTTTGGAGACAAGTCTATTCAAATCCTTTGCCCATTTTTAAGTTGGGCTGTTCATCTTATTAATGTTGAATCCTAAGAGTTCTTTTTATGTTCTAGGTACAAGTCCTTTATCGGATGATTTGCAAATATTTTCTCTCATTCTGTGGGTTGTCTTTTTACTTCTTTGCTGGTGGGCTTTGAAACATGAAGATTTTTCATTTGATGACATTCAGAGTCATTTTTCTTACTTGCTTTTAAATGACTTGTTTTCGTGTTGTCTTATCTGTCCTTGTAAAAAGAGGCCTCTTTTCTTTTAACAGTTTTACTCACTCTTGGCTGTGCTGGTTTTGTTGCTGTGCAGACTTTTTCTCTAGTTAACAGTGAGCGGGCTTCTCATTCCGGTGACTTCTCTTACAGAGCGCAGGCTTCAGGAGTTCAGATGCTTCAGGGTTGCAGTTCAGTAGTTGCAGCTCCTCGGCTCTAGACCGCAGGCTCAAAAGCTGTGGCGCATAGGCTTAGTTGCTCTGCAGGGTGTGGTATCCTCCCAGATTAGGGACTGAACCCGTGTCTCCTACATTGGCAGGTGGATTCTTTACCACCGAGCTACCTGGGAAGCCCAGGCCTCGGTTTTTCGAGGATTAGGGTGTATATGGAGAAACATTAGGCCCATAAATCTCTCAGAACCCATTGCCTGTTATGAAGAACAGGACCAGGTCTGGTCTTTCACTTGCACTCCAGCCCTGCTCCGGGTCGACATGACGCTATTCTTTAGGCCCTCTGGGTACAGCAGTGCAATCACCTGCTCTTGGATCTTTCCAGCAACTCCCCGAGATGGTATTAGTGTGACCACTTTACAGACCAGGCACCTGAGGTGTAAGAAGGGAAGAGAGGTTGGTTTAGAAGAGCAGAGGCAGGGCTTAGAAAGAACTCAGGATCCTGCTTCGGCACTGCTGCTCGTAGGACATTTTGCTCTAGTTCGTTTTAATTAGGCTCATGAGCGACTGTGCCAGGGGTCCACCCCGGTCACTAAGGCCGGGCAGGTGGCACCCAGTTTCAATGTGGTTTTGCTAGAAAGTATCCGTGGATTCCAAGGGAAACTCAGATCTGGCAGAGGGTCCTGTGGAAAGGACCCTGCATGGGCTTCTTCCGACAAATGAAGTGGGCAGGTGGGCTGGGACAGGCTTCTGACGCAAACCAGCTTGGCATCCGCTGTGGGATGCTGGGAAAGCCCCGGAGCAGGCGGTGCTTAGAGGGCATTTCTTGCGGGAGGTCCGCTGGCAAGGCCCACAGATGCAGGCCTCTTTGTCTCTGTGAACAATGATAGGCTAAGCAGGGCAGTTTGTTCTTGTTAAGGGGGAAATTACCCATCAGCCTGAGTTGCTGCACAAAAGAAATCTATTCCTAGTGCTTGTTTGGCTCTCCGGAAAACATCCACCTTTTATAAAGTGAGGAGCTTGAATGAAAGGAAATAATAATTACTCCAAGTTCCTCTTTCTCTAGCCCCCCTGCTCACAGCCTCGCTTCACTGGTGCCTCCTCCTACCCCATCCAGGCAGCGGCACGGGACCCCAGCTAGTGCAAGCAGGCTGGCTTCCTGGTAGGGGACAGCTCCTCGGCCTCTGGGGCCATCAGAGGCTTCAACCTTTGTCCTCAGGGACACATGGAACCCCGTCCTGCCAGTTTCCAGCTGGGCATCCTTGGAGCCTCAGTTTCCCCATCTGAGTATGGGGATGATAGCAGTGGCACTCAAGTGGGCTCCTTTGTCTTTAAATCAACTCATCTTTTAACTTAAATGTTTCAAAAGGAAACTTGGTATCTGGAATTGCCTGGAAAGCCAGTATTGATTTGTTGTACATAAAGATAACAGGAAAATTTGACATTGCATCCTAGATGCTATTTTGCTCATCTAAGGCTCTGAGCCTCCTTTCTCTTTGTTTTGAAGGGAAAGTAGCGAGTATTAGAGACAAGTTAGCAAGATGGCAAGTATCATCACACTGAGACTTTCTTCTTGATGATGGAAGACTTGAAGGAAAACTGAAAGGGGAATACTTTTTTCACTGAGTGATTCAACGTTATTTAATTGCGTCCTTGCACCTCCAGGCTAAGATCACTTCATCACCTTTGGAAAATGCTGGGCTGTCTGCCTCCTAACTGCGATGCATTTGATAAATGCTGGCTTGTTGTTGGGAGAGATAGCATGACCTAAAGCAAAGGGCACTGGACTAGGAGTGGGGGTCACTCCCTTCCTGGGGTCTAGGGCCTCGAGGAACTGGCTCAGAATTGGCCTAACCATCTAACCAAAGCTTGGTCCCCGGGGCAACCAAGGCCACGGAATATGGGCAGGTTTGGCTAAAGCCTCCCTTCCTAGTGCCTGCCATGTCTTCCATGGGATTTGAGCTCTGAGCCCGGGTCTTGGAGCCAGCTTTTCGTCTCTGCTAAGATCACTTGACTCTTGTCTGCCTCTCAAGCACCCAGATCGGCATCTCCATCCTATTGGCAGTGTATCTGGTCATCTCAGGATTCACCTCTGCTTGAACCCCTCCTGGGCAGGGTCTGACTAGGTGGCCAGCTGCACCCTGGGTTTTCCCGCTTCCTACCTTAGCACTGCAGAAAGCCTCAAGGGTGGAAGAAGATTGAGAAGAAAACTTGAGAAAGGAACTTCCTGGGAACGACTCTTACTGTGAGCCAAACACTGTTCTTAGAGCTTTAAATAACTCACTTAATCCTCCATTTTAAAGATGAGGAGATGAAGACACAGAGAGATTAAGTCACTCGCTCAAGGTCACACAGCTGGCATGAAGGAAGCCGAGACTTCAGAGTCTATGCTCTTGACCCTTCCCTATCCTGCTCTCCTAAGAACCCAACCTGGCTCCCTGCCTTGGGCTCCACTCACACTTCCTCTTGATTGAAGAACTGTTGGTGAGCAGGGAGCTAGGGCGCTGTTTTGAAGAGCAGCAGGGCTCCTGGGTCATTTCAAGTTTCTGCAGCCCCCAGCACTACATTGCTCCCTACGGAGGGCCCCTGCTGCTGCGCCATGCTCAGAATGAAGGCCTCCAGGAGTCCTGGTGTGCTGGGAGATGACCCTTACAGCCCACTCTCAGGGACCATTCTGTCAGTTCACCCCAAACAGAAAGAGACGACACCGCCTAGAGTATGCTCCAGCTCCCGGGGATCTCAGAGGCCCCCAGTCCAGGGCATGGCCGCAGTTTCAGCTGTAGATTTCCTGATGCAAAGATGCGTGGATCTGCTGTGGTTGAGCAGGCCTTTGGCTCTCTTCTCCATCCTAGGCCCTGGCTTTTAGAAGAACACTTAGGACTCTTTGGAACCCAGTTTTTGAAAACTACTGGGCTAAGCCAGACTCCTCATTACCTAGATGAGGGAACCGAGGCCCAAGAGGAGCTGGGTCCCTGAGGGTCATAGAGCTGGAAGAGGAAACTGGAACATCCCTCACCTGGCTTCCCACTCGCTAGAAGGGTGGCACAGAGGCACGAAAAGGAAAGCTTCCTGGCTTCGTTTCCCACTTCCCACCCTAGCTGGCCTGCAGCGGAGCCTGAACTCCTGTGAGACTCTCATTCTTTGGACCAGTACTTGTCTAAATGCTATGCAAAACTGAGAAGGCCACCGTTTAAGTATAGGTAGCTTCCCAGGTCGTGCTAGTGGTAAACAGCCTGCCCACCAGTGCAGGAGATAAAAGAGTTGTGGGTTCGATCCCTGATTCAGGAAGACCCCCTGGAGGAGGGCACACCAACCCACTCCAGTATTCTTGCCTGGAGTATCCCATGGACAGAGGAATCTGGTCGACTACAGTCCTTAGGGTCACACAACTGAAGTGATTTAGCACAGCACAGCCCTTGAGGGTATCACTGAATCTAACCCTCTCACACTCACCCTGATTCAGGAAGACCCCCTGGAGGAGGGCACACCAACCCACTCCAGTATTCTTGCCTGGAGTATCCCATGGACAGAGGAATCTGGTCGGCTACAGTCCTTAGGGTCACACAACTGAAGTGATTTAGCACAGCACAGCCCTTGAGGGTATCACCGAATCTAACCCTCTCACACTCTTTACTGAGGGTGGATATTAATGAGGGAGGCGGGGCAAAGTAACATATTTTATTTCTTTGAAAACCTTTTTTTCCAGATTTTTTTAAAATGTAGACTATTTTTAAAGTCTTTATTGAATTTGTTACAATATTACTTCTGTTTTATGCTTTGGTTTTTTGACTGTGGGACATGTCCAACCAGGGATCGAACCCCCACCTTCTACATTGGTAGGCAATGTCTTAACCACTGGGCCACCAGGGAAGCCCTGAGTAGCATTGTTTAAGCACTTACTGTATGCTGTGTGTTTTATACCTTTATCGCATGCTGTCTTCATGACAGTCCTGGGTAGTAGACACAATTGTCCCTGTTTTACCTTGGAAAAAGGGCTTCATTAAGAGTAAAAGCTGGGAGAATTAAAAACAGGGACCGACACAGACACCTGTATGCAAATACCTATAACAGCGTTATTCACAATTGTTGAAAAGTAGAAACAAGCCATGCCCATCAGCAGATGAATGGATAAGCAAAATGAGGTCATACAATGGAATATTATTCAGCCATAAATAGGCATGAAGTCCTGATGCCTGCTAGAGGATGAATGAATCTTGAAAACATTAGGCTAAGTGAAAGAAGAAGTGAAATGAAGAAGTGAAAGTCATTCAGTCTAGTCCAGCTTTTTGAGACCCCATGGACTATATGATCCATGGAATTTTCTAGGCCAGAATAGCCTAGAGTGACGAGCCTTTCCCTTCTCCAGGGGATCTTCCCAACCCAGAGATTGAACCCAGGTCTCCTGCAGTGCAGGCAGATTCTTTACCAGCTGAGCCACAAGGGAAGCCCAAGTGAAAGAAATCAGACAAAAAAAGGCCACATTTGTATGACTCCACTTACATGAAATGTCCAGCGTAGGCAAATTCATTGAGACAAAGAAAACTAAAGCTTACCAGAGATTCAGGGGAAGGGATGGGGAGTTATTGCTTAATGGGCATAGAGTTTTTGTTTGGGATGATAAGAAAATTTGAAAAAAGATGGTAATAGTCAACATTATGACTGCAGTTAATGCCACTGAATTGTCTGTTTATAAATGGTTAAAACGGCAGTCTCTCCGTTATGTCTATTTGACCACAAGTAGAGAAAAAGAACAACAGAGAAAGAGTGATGATGCGATGTTACCCCAGTCTGTCTGATTCTAGAACCTGGTTGCTTTCCTTTCCACTGCGTCGTCTTGTCAGAGGTTGACCAAAGGCACCTTCCGAGCTGCTTCATGAAAGAGCGAGTCGGGGTTGGGGTGGCAGGTGGGCTGAGGGCTGTGTGGATGGGCTGGACCCTCCTGTGCGCGATCCACTTCTTGACGCCCAGCCTTTATGCTGTGTCATTAGCATTTTCTCACGTCCCAGACTCTGCACAGCATTTTCAATGACCATGTAATTGTCCCTTATTTCAGTTGCTCAGTTGTGTCCAACTCTTTGCTACCCCATGAAGCGCAGCACGCCAGGCCTCCCATCACCAACTCCTGGAGTCCACCCAAACTCATATCCATTGAGTCGGTGATGCCATCTAACCATTTCATCCTCTGTCATCCCCTTCTGCTCCTGCCCCCAATCTTTCCCAGCATCAGGATCTTTTCAAATGAATCAGCTGTTTGCATCAGGTGGCCAAAGTATTGGAGTTTCAGCTTCAACATCAGTCCTTCCAGTGGACACCCAGGACTAATCTCCTTTAGGATGGACTGGTCAGATCCCTCAGATAGACACATTTATTTCTCCCCGCCAACTTCCCTGGAAAACACGCCCTCCCTGTCTTCAGCCTGACGTCTCGGGGCTCCTCACAGCAGGCCAGGGCACGCCTGTCCAAGTTCCTCTTCCTTTCTTGTAACCTTCCAGGGCAGAAAATGGGAGTCTTCTTTGATGCTGGTGGAGCCGGCTCTGCCTCTGAACCCCATTCCTGTGTGTGTGTGTGTGTGTGTGTGTGTGTGTGTGTACGTACGTGCTATTTCCTTCCCAGAATTCCTCTTTAGAGAGTGGCTGGATACAGTGAAGCCAGCCTCAGGCTTCCTGAGGACAACCTCCCCGCCCTCGGCACTGCCCTGGATGGGCAGACACTGGTCTCTGACCCTGGGTCTTGGGCAGAGAAATGACACCCTGGGGGTTTCAGTCAAGTTTCCCAGGATCTTGAAAGATGCCTGCCCTCCTTCACTCCTGAGCTGCCTGGAATGAAATCTTCATGGGAGAAATGTCTTCCTGGGCCAAGGTATTTGCAACACAGCTTCACACTGAAGCCAGTCTGGAGTCTGTGGACTGGAGGGTGACCTGAAAGATGGAACATTGGCTCACTGTGCCCTCACCGCTCACGTGCAAGGAATGAGAGACATCCCGGGGTGTGAGCATTCTGCACCCCAGCCACATCGAACCTGGGCCCTACTTGTGAATTACCTGCACGTGACCATCCTGACCCAGAGCGTAGTTGGCCGGATCCAAGCCCTTCACCAGGAATAAGCCTGCTTCTCTGGGTGCTGAGCGCCAGCCCTCAGCCTGTGTAAACACCGAGTCATCTCCCAACGCGAGCTCTGGGCCCGCAGTTCTTGACCGGGGATTATCAAGTTGACAGAGCCCGGCTGGCCTCTCGCTCCAATGTCCAGGCACATTTCGTTTTGTTAATTATCCGTTTTTGCTTTTGACGTAAAAAAGTCAAGGTCTGGGTCAGGGCCACTTGTGTGTTTTCCTTTCTTTCTCATTAAAGTTGCCCAGCTCTCAGGGCCTCTGGCTAAATTCTGCCGGTGTTTAGAAACGCTCTCACTTCCTGACCTCTAAAAAAATCCTTCATCCTGATTTCTGCGAAGCCACTTAAAACCAGCAAAGGATGTAAGGGGCAGCATGCTTTACATCCCAGTCTTCTCTTCCCACCTTGGAGGGTGAGGGCTGTGTTTCCCCACTTCGCTGACACAGAGAATGTGACCCTTTGTGACCTGGGGAGGCCAGGTCAGCGAGGGCACCCTCTGAAAGGGCTGGGACCCCATGCAGGGCGTATTTGTTCAGAGGACTTCCTGACCCAGTAGCCCTTCACCAGTGGATGGTCTCTGTGAGCCTGCTCTCTCCCATCTTAAATTTGTCCAGAAAAGTGTCGGTTTGGCCATGGGGTTAGGGTTGTGTGTGTGCTGAGTCACTTCAGTCGTGTCCAACTCTTTGCAACCCTATGGACTGTAGCCCTCCAGGCAAGAAAACTGGAGTGGATCGCCATGCCCTTCTCCAGGGCATCTGCCTGACCCAGGGATCAGGCATGTTCTTTACCACTGGCTCTACCTGGGAAGTGTTAGGGTTAGGGGTCAGGATTCTTTCAGAGTGCTGGTCTTCTCATTGTCCAGCCATGTCCCCTTCATCCTCTGAGCCTTGATAAGACCTCACCTTGGCCATGAGGTCACCTCTCTGAGCTCGTCCTTCTAGGAGCTGAGCACCCACACCACACTTGGCCACCCCCACTCCCCACCAGCCTTGAACTCCTACCATTGGCCAAGTGAGTCGGTTTATGAGGTCTTTGAGGTGTGGCTCATGACCTGGGCACAGAGCAGACACTCAGGGAACCTGTTGTAGCTGATGGACGCTGTCAGCTCAGACCCTTGCAGGAGAAACAGCGGGCTCCTTGCTTCCCGACTTGTATCTGCCACAGCACCGAGCACCTCGTAAGTCTGCTCACAAAGGCAGCTCCTGTCCCCCCCAGTATCTTCCTGGCAGAGTAACCAGCTAAACCCAGGGTCAGCCCCGAATTGGTATAAGAGATCATTGCCCAAAGACTTAAGGAGATTGCCAGGGTGGCCGCGTATTCTGTCTGCGTCATAATGGAACCATGGGCCTTACAAAGGACACTGGGCTGCTTCCTACCACAGTATCAGAGCGATGGCCTTCCTCACCTTCTCCAGCCACGAGAAGCCCCAGAGAGCCCTGTGAGGCCCTCAGACTCTGGGTCTTTGGCTGTTTATCACAGAAAGATAAAGGCGCAGAGTGGCCGTCAGGCAGGAGGTAGATCCCTGGGTGCCCCTCTGGAGAAAGTTTCCTTCAAGACTGACTGCCGTTTGTCAGAGACAAGGGAGGATCCAGGTTTTGTGGCAGCTGACGCTTAAATAACATTGAGGGAGAGTCTTCTTTAAGAAGAAAGAACAGAACATTAGGTACCAAAGTGAGTATCTCCTGAGAAGGAGAAAAGAAATCACAACGGACGCCTCCAGCCTTGGGAATTCGGTGCTTGTCGCCTGAGACCTCCATTTCCCGGAAGTGCTTGTGCAGACTTGCCTCCTCTCCCACGGAGAACACTCGGTTGCTCCCTGGACTGCAAGTAAGGGGCCCCAGAGCTTCAGCTCCCTCTGCTTCGGGGTGAATTACTTCTGAATGGAGACCACGCCCCCCTGATGGTCAGCAGCAAGCCTCACCTCTTCTTAGAGCGTAAGAGAGGAGCTGTGAGACTTGTCATTCTCCCAGCGTCTACCCCAAGGACCTCCAGCCACCAGCTGCCTATCCAGCATGTGTCTCTGCCCTCGGGGGCTGCATCTGGCATGGTGCTCAGGCCACGTGGTCCAGCAGCCTCGTCGCCCACGTGGACACCCAGAGAGGAGCTCGTGTCTGGGCCGAGAGCCACAGGATGCAGTCGTCTGGCCTAGCCAGGCCCGGGAGCCATAGTCTCACAGCCCCATTGCTTGAGAGCGCTTGGCTGGGCTGGCTCACTCTCCCGACGACCGAGATAACCAAGCTCCGCCTTTCCCGTTGGTTCTGTTCTTGCCTGGGGCTCGTTGGCAGGTGCGGAAGACAAACTACTCCACATGCACCCAGGCTCCGCGGCCCCTGGCTTCTCCACACGGCACTGAAGGTTTTGATTAAAGGGTGGAAGAATTGTGCTTTCTCTTCCTGTCAGCCAGACCTTGAATCAACCCTGTAATGAAACGTTGTCCAAGGCTGCCGATCGACAAACGCGCTCCGTTGTCTGCCGGTTGTGATTGTACAAGCAGGTTTCACTTCCACCCGGGATTTGGGGGTTGGAATGGGCCCTGCTTTGCCCACCTCCTTCCCGTCCTGCTTTCTTCATCCAATTCCTGTTCCTAGTGTCAGGCAGGCTGGGCTGAGTTAGTTTTTATGGAACTTGGAACCAGCCAACTTGAGTGCGGAGAGAGAAGAAGGAGGGGAGGGGGAGACTTTGGAGGGTCCTCCTCACCACCAGGCCCAGCTCTTGATTTTACAGATGGTGAATTTGCCTGGAGTATTGGTGGCAAGTGGCAGATACTTATCTCCCAATTGTTCAAAGGAGGAATTTACTGGAAGTGACGGGTGGTGGGGGGTGGGGTGGGGATACGGTTAAATGAAACCCTGAGAGACATGGCTCTTCATGGACTCAGGAACCCATGGCCCCAGGGTGCTTCTCCCAAGGCAGTTCCAGTTTCCCCACTCCCAGCCACCCTCAAGCCTCCAGTCCACAGTTTCCACCCCAAACGAACACTCCAACTGGTTGTAACTAAGAAAACCAAAGAATTGATTGGTCCAGTTGGCTCAAAGGCAGGAGGTAGACCAGATGACCTCATGAAGGCATTTCTGCTTTGAATGAACATGTGTATACACATTTGGTGAACAAATGTATCAAGCACTGACTGTTCAGTGCACACTGTAAGTTTATTTCAGCAAAGCAGAGTGGAGAGATGGCAGGTTTTGGAGCTGCACAGGCCTGGATTTGAACCTCAGGTCATCTGTTTATGAACTGTTCCATCTACGGGCATGTTGAGTCCTAGCCACTCACCAAGTGCTTTACTCAAGTTCAGATGAGACGGGAAGAAACAACATTTCTGCCCCTTGAACAGCTCCCTAAGGCTCAGCATCCATGAGCCCCACCTGGGGCATCGTTCTGGGGAGCGATGGAAAGTATGAATTTGTGGGAAAAGTCAGCTGGAGGGGCCAGTGGCTATCAGCCAGCCCCTCTCCTAGGCACCCACAATGCCTATGACCTGGCTGTGCTAGAGGGTGATTCCCACCCCTGCCCTCGCCCACAGCTGGGCCTGGGCAGCCCCATATACAGAGCTTCCCACCATTGACGCAGATCTCTTCGTCAGGGGTCAAGGGGAGGCCAGGGTATGGCTGTGGGAGTGCCCCTCCCTGGTTCCTGTCCTGGAGGAGAAGTGAGCTGGCCCCCCAACAAACAGTTGCCTCCAACCTGGTATGGGTGGGACAGGCAACACCCACCCACCCCCGCCAGAAGACACCTGTTTGGAAGGAAGGGGACCTGCTGGGACCCCTGTCTTCCAGAGTGTCTTGCCTCTCTTGCTCAGCTTTTCCTGAAAACCAGGTCTGTCCACATTGAGAAATTGCAAACAGTTTACATGGGGAATGTCAACTGCCCACATATGAAAATATACACATCATTAAGCCCTAAGTGCTTGCGTCTGGAAATAGAGCGAACAGTCTCCTGGGCTGACCTTTTGCTCACCGATAGAACTGCTGCTAATGAGCAGGGAGCTCCTTGGAGGGATGTTTTCATATAGTGAAGCGAAGCATATGCTCGCCATTAGCCTGTGTGAGTGTGTGCACAACAGTGCAATACAAACAGTGCTCGCCAAAACACACAATGTCCACTGCACCTCATTACCCAGCCCCACCATCCTCCAAAGAAGGCTTGCTCTCCAAGGCAGAGTCACATCCCCACTCACTATTCGAGAAAGACTGTGGCATCCTTGGAGGACCTGTAGTGCTCAGGGATAAGGCTCTCTGACCAGACTGCTGGGGTTTGAAGCTTATCTCTGCTCCCATGCTAGCTGTGTGATCTTGGGCAAGTAACGCAACTTCTCGGGGCCTGTTTCTGCATCTGTCAGACGGACATGATAAGACTTTTGTTGTTGTTGTTCACCGTTCAGTCGTGTCCGACTCTGCAACCCCATGGACTGCGGCACGCCAGGACTCCCTGTTCATCACCAACTCCCGGAGTTCACCCGAACTCACGTCCATCGAGTCGGTGATGCCATCCAGCCATCTCATCCTCGGTCGTCCCCTTCTCCTCCTGCCCCCAATCCCTCCCAGCATCAGAGTCTTTTCCAATGAGTCAACTCTTCGCATGAGGTGGCCAAAGTACTGGAGTTTCAGCTTTAGCATCATTCCTTCCAAAGAAATCCCAGGGCTGATCTCCTTCAGAATGGACTGGTTGGATCTCCTTGCAGTCCAAGGGACTCTCAGGAGTCTTCTCCAACACCACAGTTCAAAAGCAT
>SJYX01002839.1:238010-298302 GCA_006410675.1 Oreotragus oreotragus | reverse complement strand
TAGCTTTGTTCGTAGTGATGCTTTCTAAGGCCCACTTGACTTCACATTCCAAGATGTCTGGCTCTAGATTAGTGATCACATCATCATGATTATCTGGGTCGTGAAGATCTTTTTTGTACAGTTCTTCCATGTATTCTTGCCACCTCTTCTTAATATCTTCTGCTTCTGTTAGGTCCATATCATTTCTGTCCTTTATTGAGCCCATTTTTGCATGAAATGTTCCCTTGGTATCTCTAATTTTCTTGAAGAGATCTCTAGTCTTTCCCACTCTGCTATTTTCCTCTATTTCTTTGCATTGATTGCTGAAGAAGGCTTTCTTATCTCTTCTTGCTATTCTTTGGAACTCTGCTTTCAGATACTTATATCTTTCCTTTTCTCCTTTGCTTTTTGCCTCTCTTCTTTTCACAGCTATTTGTAAGGCCTCCCCAGACAGCCATTTTGCTTTTTTGCATTTCTTTTCCATGGGGATGGTCTTGATCCCTGTCTCCTCTACAATGTCACGAACCTCATTCCATAGTTCATCAGGCACTCTGTCTCAGATCTAGGCCCTTATGATACTAAATATAGAAAAACCTAAAGTCCTCACTAAAGAACTATTAAAATTCATCAATGAATCCAGTAAAGTTACAGGATAAAAAATTAATATACAGAAATCTTGAATTTATATATACTGACAATAATCAGAAAGTGATGTTAAGAAAACAATCCCATTTATAATTTCATCAAAAAGAATGAAATGTCTGGGAAGAAATGTGAGGAGATAGAAGACATGTACTCAGAAAACTATAAGATGCTAATTAAAAAAACTGAAGACAATACAAAAAATGGAAAGATAGCTTGTGCACATGGATTGGAAGAATTCACATTGTTAAAATGACTGTACTATCCAAGGCAATGTATAGATTTAATGCTGTCCCTATCAAAATACTAATCATATTTTTCACAGATCTAGAAGAAATAATTCCTCAATTTGTATGGAAATAGAGAAGACCCCAATAGCAAAAACAATTTTGAGAAAGAATAAAGCTAGGAGATATGCTCCCTGATTGAAGAATATACTACAAAGCTACAGTAATCAAAACAGTATGGTATGGGCACAAAAACAGATCAGTTAAACAGAGTAGAGATCCCACAAATTAACCCACACTTATGTAGCCAATTGATCTAAAACAAAGACAAGAATATACATTGAGGAAAAGACAGCCTCTTCAATAAATGGTGCTGGGAAAACTAGAAAACAAGCACATGAAAAGATGCTCAATATCACTAATTATTATAGAAATGCATATAAAAACCACAGTGAGCTATCACCTCACATCTGTCGTAATGGCTATCATCAAAGTGTCTACAAATAGCAAATTTTGTCAAGGATATGGAGAAAAGGGAACATTTGTACACTTTTGTTGGGAATGTAAATTGGTGTAGCCACTATGAAAAATGGTATGGAGGATATGATGGCTGGATGGCATCACGGACTCGATGGATGTGAGCCTGAGTGAACTCCGAGAGATGGTGATAAACAGGGAGGCCTGGCGTGCTGTGATTCATGGGGTCGCAAAGNCTCTCTTGCAGGGAACAGTGCAGTCCTTTCCAACCTGGTCTCTTGCCCTTGGTCCCCTGATAGTACCTAGAGGGCACCTGAGTCCCTGTTCCTCCTCAAGAACTGTCCTTGTGTCTCCCCTGGCTCAGAACAAAATTCTCCATCTTCCCCACTGCCCAAAAGGCCCTACAGGATCTGCTCATCACCTCTCTGCCTGTACCTCCTGCCACTGCCCCACCCCCACTCACTCTACTTTAGTTACATGGGCTTCTTTCGTGTACCCTAACCACACCGGCACGTTCCTGCCTCAGGGCCTTTGTACATGCTGTTCCCACTGCCTGAGATGAGCTCCTCCCTCACCTTCTTCAGGCTTTGTCACCTGAGACCGCCCCTGACAATGTCACTTAAATCATAACACTCACCACTCCTAGCCCTCCCTATACACCTCAACCTCTTGTTAATGCTGTATTTCCAGCAACAGTGTCTGGCACGTAGTACGTGCTTACTAACTATTTCTTGACTGAAAGTGGGTGGGAGGGCAGAAGTAGTTTTTCCTAAGGCTCAACCCAGTCAGGGACTGCTCCCGGCCCCCAGGTCCTTGACTGGGAGGGTGCAGAGGCTGAGGAGCCCAGAGAGCATCTCAGGGTTGGCGGCACTTACACAGCTATGGACATGTTGGCCGCAGACAGAGGACTCACTTCCGCCACCTCTTTGGCTTTCTGGAGGGCGAGTTTCTGGTTGGCAGCCTCCTCTTCTTCTTGTTCATCCTAAAAGGCACATAGAATCCCTGTTCACAAACTATGAACTGGGCCTTGGGGCCTCATCTCTGACCCTACTGTTAACCAGGGGCATCATTTGAGATATTTACAAACAGGTCCGGCTTGGGTATCAGCCAATCAGAGCTGAGGCCCCCTAATCGGAATGTATACTCATTGGTTAAGTGTACTGCTATCCCCTTCATGTCCAGGCTTGATATCCAGCTCATTCTGAACCCTATTTTAACACACAGAAGAAAAGGAAAGGGAAAAGACTGCCTTCCCTTTCCACAACGGAGATTTTTCTGTAACTCTCTCAATGAGCTGGAAATGAATGCAAAGATTTTCCTCTCATTCTACTTCCTGGGTCATTTAAGCTCTCTGAACCAAGACTTTAAATAAAACACCAACAAGCCCCCATGTGCAGAAAAAATCTGGCACCCACAGCCCATCCCATGCACTGCCAACAGCCTCCAGAAGGGGAATCAGGAGAGGAACTTAGATTCTCAGCCGGTTAGGTTCAGAGAGGAGGAGGAGGGGGGAAGATGTTTTATAAAATACATACAGAAAAAGACGTTTTGGGGCTTTAAATCCTTCTTCAGCCTTCATGCAGGGCCTCATTCGTAAAACAGAAAAGCCAACAAAGAAAAAGCAAAGAAAAAGCAACGAGAAAGAAATGGCCAGAGACAAACCCGCCAGTAAGCAAGATCATGCGGTGGCAGGGCACCTCTCCCACTGCGCTGGGATCTCTGGGGCAAGAAGCAACCTTACCACCTCAGACATGGTCAGATCAGGACACTCTGTCCCAGGGCTGGGACTCGACTGGCCACCTGCTCTCCCAAGTCCACCCCTCTTCCTGGCATCACATCCAACCATTCTTCAGAGCCGAGTCCCTGGACTACGTGCCTCAGATACACTGCAAATGCACAAGTGCAGATTCCCAGGCCTCCTGAAGAACCTGGCATGGGTCCCAGCATCTGCGTTTTCAACAAGCTCCCAGGTGAGTCTGAAACACGCTCAAGTTTAAGCCGTGCTGCATATGGTTAGAAGCACAAATTCTGGATCCATCTGGATTCAAATAGCAGTTCCTCCACTTTCTGCTTACCTTGGATGAAGCCTTTCTTTGTACCTCACAACCTTCAGCTAAAATTTCAACTCCTAGACTTCCCTACTTCATATTTCTCCTTAGCACTTATCACTAGCTGACAAGTTTCTTTCTGATTTATCCCTTCTGCTAGAATATCAACGAAGGCAGAGATTTGTCTGTTTTATTCCTGGCTATTTCCCTGGCCCCTAGACCAGGCCCTGTTCACAGCAGGTCCTCAATAAATGCTTTTCATTGAATAACGAAGTCTGTAAAATGGGGCTCAGAGAATTTGCCTATGAGGTTTTCTGTAAGGGCTAAATGAGATAAAAACCTGTCTAACAACAAGGTCCTATGATGTAGCACAGAGAGCTGTAGTTAATACCTTCTAATAAACTTTGTGACTTCCCTGGTGGCTCAGACGGTAAAGCGTCTGCCTACAATGTGGGAGACCCGGGTTCGATCCCTGGGTCGGGAAGATCCCCTGGAGAAGGAAATGGCAACCCACTCCAGTATTCTTGCCTGGAAAATCCCATGGATGGAGGAGCCTGGTTGGCTACTGTCCATGGGGTTGCAAAGAGTCGGACACGACTGAGCGACTTCACTATCTATCACTATCTAATAAACTATAATAAAAATATGAAAAATAATGTTATGTTTGTAACTGAATCACTTTGCTGTACACCAGAAACTAATACATTATAAATCAAATATACCTCAATCAAAAAAAATTAACCACATCAAGGGCTGAGTGGGGTCCCTGCCACATTTTCAATGCCCAAGAAATGCTTGTGGAAAAAACGAAGGGAAGAATGAGGGTCTGGACGACATTTCACAGGAGATGAGCTTTCTCCCTCTCTTTTCCCACCCTCCCAGGGCACCCCCTCCTCCATGACAGCCCTTGAGGCTGGGGTCTTGGAAGCTAGATGAGCTCATGGTTGAAATCAGCCCCTGGAACAGTGACGCCAGTCGGCCCCATGGTGGCCAGGACTGTGGCCGTATGCTAGGGGTGGCAGAGATTTCCGTTTTTCCTCCAGTCAGGGCCGGGTCTGGGAAACTCTCTCTCCCTCCTGCCATGGCTGGCAGATGGACGGTTGGCAAAGTCTTCTCAGTTCAGTTCAGTTTCCTGAGTATGGCCTGTGTACCTTAAGGCATGGGGGATGGGGTGGTGAAGCTGAGGCAGGCCCCAGGCCTGGCCCTCCTGAATGATTCTGCGTATGTTCCCTTAATGTGATAGGCCTGCAGGTGAAAGACTTAGGCTAGACCACGACCACCTCCTAACATGCCTTTGTTCCAGACATCTTCCCCTCAAACTGCAAAAAGCTGCTCGGCTTCCCTCGTGTAGTACCCGCTCAACCGTTCCTAGCAGCCCTGCTCAAGGGCTATCCTAAGGGCATAAGCTGTGTTCCTGCAAGCAATGTTGCCTTCTCTGTGCCTAGCTGAGGTGGACCTGAATCCCAGGGAGTACAGGGCTGCCCTAAGGGTATTTGGCATAAGATTTTGTCCAAATAATCCAATACCACTGACCATGAATGAAAACTGGGCTTCTTCCTCACATGAACAGTTCATACCCCCACACCCCAAATTCCTTTCTGATTTCATTTCCTGTGCTCTGCTCTTTCAGTTCCTAGCTATGTGGCAAGGTCCTGGCCTCTCTGGGCCTCAGTTTTCCCATCTGCAAAATGGGGATAACAGTTACTCCCCATCTCATGCTTTCTGGTGTCTGGCATACAAGAGGGGCCATCACATTTCCTTTGGTTGTTGTTAATTTTTATTTTGATCACTACCTGCTCAGCTGGGGCTCAAATGAAAGTTGGCAGGGTGTGTGAGTAAAGAACTCAGGCTCTGAACTTGCCAAGTCTGGGTCTGAATGCTAGCCTTCCTTTTCCCAGCTCTGTAAAATGAAGAGCTGTTGCTCCGGATCTCTGGTCATGCGAAGTGACTTACAAAGGCTCCTGTTACTGATCACTTCCTGTATGCCCCAAATTATGCTGGGCTCCTGACATGTATAGCATGATGCTTTAAAGAATAGCAGCTGTCATCATCCCATCTGGGGTCCGTGATTCTGCCTTTCTGAACCTCAGCTCCCTCTTCTGCCAAAGGGAAATGACAGTTACGCCTGGAACCACGAGCATCATATAATTCTTTACTGCTGCCACTCAGTGGTGAAGTCCAGCCAGTTCCCAAGCTCATGGGGACACACACTGAGCCTCAGAACCTTGTCTGGGTGAATCTCCATCTGTCCCCTCCTTCTGGGTTTAGGGTGCTGACAGTGCCTGCTAGCCTGGAGGCTGCCGCATTCCTTGGAAGCCCCTCAACACTGCCCACTCCTTCTAAACGGGCACCCTACTGCCTTAACCACCCCCCACCTCTGCCCTCCTTATAAACAGGCACCCTGCTGCCTTAACCACCCCCCACCTCTGCCCTCCCTTGCTGTAGAGGCCACTTGATGAGGGGCAGTCTATTTTGGGGGTGGGGGAGGAGGTGCCTTTCTCCCTGGCACAGTGAAGCCGGGACAAAGGCTCTGACCCCAGCTCCTATCCCCCACCCCACCCTGCCCCCCGCCTGGCTCGGTCCTGATCTGCCATGAGCAGGTGGTAACTTTGCATAGCAACATTCTCCCACCAACTCCACCTTGGTGAGCTCCTGGGCATTGGCCAGATTATCCACCGCGATGGCCAAGAACACGTTCAGGAGGGTGTCTGCAAACGCTGGAGTCAGGGAAAGCATTGCCACATGAACCCTGATATCTGGGACTCCTGAACCCCTCCCTTGTGCTTCCCCTGCTCTCCCTGAGGCCCCGGGCTCATCCGCCCCCAAGAGGATACAGTTCCCGAAGAGCGTCAGCACGATGAAGTAGATGGAGAACACCATGCCGCCCTGCACGCCCCCCTGAGACTTGATGCCGTCATACATGACCTCGTTCCAGTCTTCGCCCGTCAGGATCTGAAAGGGGAGGGAGAAACACACAGCCAACCCCCCCTCAACCTTGGGCCCCTCCGAGATGCAGCTGTGGAGCCGGACCTGCCGCGTGAGCCCTTTCTTGGCCCTTGTCTCTGGGTGGGGACGGTCTTGGCTGTTTGCGAGAGGAAAGGGCTGTCCTTGCATGGAGGAGCTCTCAACCTGTTCTAGTAAAAAGTGACTCTGGGAGAGGAGTTTCAGATCTTTCTGGTTTTCTCTGATGTGATAGGGAAATTTTGCTACAGGCTGAGTTGTATATGTTGAGGCTCTAAACCCTCTTGTGATATTTGGAGATGGGAGGGAATTAGGATTAGCTGAAGACACGATGGTGAGGCCCTCATGAGGGGACTGTGTGCTCAGTCGTGTCCAACTCTTTGTGACCCCCATGGACTGCAGCCTGCCAGGCTCCTCTGTCCATGGGATTCTCCAGGCCAGAATACTGGAGTGGGTTGCCAGGCCCTTCTCCAGGGGATCTTCCCGGCCCAGGGATAGAACATAGATCTCCTGCACTGCCAGGCGGGTTCCTTACCACTAGTGCCACAGTGAGGGGATTAGTGCCTTTATNCTCTGTCCATGGGATTCTCCAGGCCAGAATACTGGAGTGGGTTGCCAGGCCCTTCTCCAGGGGATCTTCCCGGCCCAGGGATAGAACATAGATCTCCTGCACTGCCAGGCGGGTTCCTTACCACTAGTGCCACAGTGAGGGGATTAGTGCCTTTATAAGAAAAGACAGCAGAGAACTTGGTCTCTCTCTGCCCCGTCTCCCTCTGTCCCCCTGCTGTGTGTGAAAGAAGTGACAAGGCGGTCGTCTGCAATCCAGAAGAGAGCCCTCACCTGGAATCAACCCTGGGTGCACCCTGATCTACCTCCAACCTTCAGAACTGTGAGACGTAAATTTCTCTTGCTATATATCCACTGCTACTTCTGGACCGCTGTATCTGGGGGTGGGGATGGCGGTGGTACAGGTGATCAGAGGAAGCCTCGGGTAAAGAGATGCACGTGCTGGCAAACAGACATGATGCTGATGTGTATGGGAAGGGCTAAAGGGATTTGTATGCAGGATCTACACGGTTGTTAAAAAAATATCCAGCTTCCCTCCTTTGCGTTATTTCCATGAAAGTGAAAAAAAGTGTTAGTTGCTTAGTCAAGTCCAGCGCTCTGCGACCTCATGGACTATAGCCTGCCAGGTTCCTCTGTCCATGGAATTCTCCAGGCAAGAGTACTGGAGTGGGTTGCCATTCCCTTCTCCAGGGGATCTTCCTAACCCAGGGATCGAACCTGGGTCTCTCCTGCATTGCAGGCAGATTCTTTACCATCTGAGCCACCAGGGAANTCTGTCCATGGAATTCTCCAGGCAAGAGTACTGGAGTGGGTTGCCATTCCCTTCTCCAGGGGATCTTCCTAACCCAGGGATCGAACCTGGGTCTCTCCTGCATTGCAGGCAGATTCTTTACCATCTGAGCCACCAGGGAAGCCCCATTATTTTCATGGGATCGAACCCAGGTGTCCTGCATTGTAGACAGACGCTTTACCGTCTGAGCCACCAGGGAAGCCCCATTATTTTCATGAGGACAAAGTAAATATGAAAGAACTCCAAAGATGTTAATCCATTAGTGTAGGGTTTTGCAGTATTGGCACTCCTGGCGTTTGGGAACTTCCTCTTGTCCTGTGCACTGCAGGGTGTCAAGCAGCATCCTTGGGCTCTACCAATTAGATGCCAGTAACACCCCCACACCCCACTTGCAACAACCAAAAATGTTTCCAGATACTTCTAGGTGTCCTTGGGGGACAAAATCCCTCTTGGGCAACAAGCCCTGTGCTGAAGACATACGGGTGGTGATGATTACTATCGATAATCACTGATGTAAAGGCTCAGAATTTCACGGATGGTTTCCCTTTCCAATCCCCTGTCTACAGGTCTCATTCAGAAGTTCCCCTTCCCCCAGGAGAAGAGAGGAGTGAAGTCACATTTTCCCATAAACTTTCTGTTCTCTAAAGAGACAGAACCCACCTGGAACGGCTCTGGAAGCCCCAGCTTGGCCAGTTCTAAACCCTGGGGCATGTGCCTACATGGGTGCAGAAGTTGGTTTGGCGGGACCACCCACGGTCAATCGCGGGACCACCCACGGTCAATCTGTTTGCTTTGGAATACAGAATCGGGGTGTCTTCCAGTCACGGGGAAGATGGTGTGTTATCGATGTCTATTATTTTCTATATTCTGATGCTTTGACATATGGGAGGGGTCTTGCTAACCCTGGGGGGAGTCAGGACTAGCTAATTCTTAGAGTTAGTAAACAATTGGCCTGTGGGTGTGGTTTAAAAAAATGAAAACCAACCAATTCAGAGTCCACACGCCAAACCATCTCCACTACTGGGCTCTTACACTTAGGCCAGGATTCTACTGTTGGAATTAGCTCAGGGTCAGGTTCCACACTACGCAAGACAGCTCCAGGGCCTGCCGAAATTATTCAAACTAGCCAATCCTAAGCCTGATTAACCTGCCTTACCATTTCTTCCTGCGGAAGAGCCACAAGAAAGGCTCCTGCCCACATTTCCTATCCCGCTCCTAATGAACCTGGGTGCTTCTCCGTAGGGCCCTGCATTCATGGGGCTGGGTGAAGGTTGTACCTGAAAAACTGTCATTATTGCTGCTGGAAAAGTGTCGAAGTTGGTAGGAGGAGTCCCTTCATCGAAATTAAACCTGTGGAGAGGGCACAAACATTTCACGTTGGTCCCACCCTAGGTGTGTGAAGGGCTTGGCTCAGTATCTTGTTTCCAGGGCAACATCTCCAGCATCTCTGTTTTCCCTAGAAAGACATACTGAGTGGTAGCCAGGGCCCCGCCCATCTGGGTGGGTGCACTGGGCATCATCCAGGCCATGAGGAAGGCAGACTGTGTGATGCAGGTGGGCCTGGGTCTCTGGATGCAGTGAGCAAGGTAAGGGTGGGAGGCCCTGGGCTGGACCCCAGGGAAGTAGAAGTCAAGAGAAGCTGCCGAGCACTTACTGGCCACCGAAGAGTTGCATTCCCAGAAGGGCAAAGACGACAATGAACAGGAAAAGGAGGAACAACAGGCTGATGATGGATTTCATGGAGTTGAGAAGAGAGACGACCAGGTTCCTGAGAGATGCCCAGTACCTGCCAAGAGAGGCCAGGGTTGGGGTATGGGGGCCAGGCTGGGGCCAGGGTGGCGGCAGCTGAGCCCATCTTCCCAACATGGGAAGGATGTGGCCCCACCCCAGCCTCCATCCCCGCCTTGGGATGCCGGGGAACCCAAAGACTTACTTTGTGACTTTGAAGATACGCAATAACCTGAGGGCTCGTAACACGCTGATTCCAAAGGATGTGCCGGGTTTTATGACGGCCCAGATGACCTCAAAGATACTCCCGATGATGACCTAGAACAGAGGATCCTGGTCTTGTGTCCATTCTCCTTGCAAATGTGCCCTGGGTCTGGACCTTGCAGGAACCCAGTCCAACTCCCCCCACCTCAAATGAGATCATAGTGAGGGTCTCACACGCCTCTTATCCTTTCTCTTGTTTAACTTATTAACACGAGTGCAAAGAATTCCTGAAGCATATAATTACAAAGTGAATGCCCATGCAACCACCATCTGCATCAAGAAATAGGGCATGTCAGCACCCTGAAAGCCTCTGGGGAACCCTAGACATAGCCACCACCCTGAATTTTATAATAACTATTTTCTTGCATTAAAAACTGAGGTGAAATTCACACAACAGAAAATTAACCAGAATGGTTCACTTAAAATAATGCACAATTCAGCGGCATTTAGCATGTTCACAGTGTATAACCATCACCCTTCTCTACTTTTGAAACATTTCCATCGCCCCCAAAGGAAACCCTGGACCCATGAGCAGTCACTCTCCGGCCCCCTCCTCCCAGCCTCTGGCAACCACTAATCTACTTTCTGACTCTGGAGATTTGCCTGTTCTGGATATAAATGGAATTATGTAATATGTGACCTTTTATGTCTGGCTTCTTTGACTTATGTTTTCGAGGTCTTTGCCTTAAAGTAGTCAAGGCTCCTCTGAAACCCATATAGCTTGCTTGGTCTTGTCCATCTGAACTTTCACGAGCAGAATCATGCTGTATGGACTAGTTTTGCCCCTGTCTGCCTCCTGTGCGATATCGTGTGGCTGATGGGTGTGGCTACTGTTGGCTGCCTCTCGCTGGTGCAGAGAATTGCATTATTTATATACAACTTATTTATCCACTCTACTGCAAAGGGAGATTTGGGTCATTTGGTTTGGGACTAGTAAAGCCACTGAAGGCATTGTTGTATGTGTCTCTTAGGTGTCCGCATAGGTTTCTCTAGAGTAAATCCCCAGAAGTGGATTTGCCAGGTCATCCCTCACTGTCCAAAATGGGTCTGTAAATTTCCCCTCCCACTGGCAGTGGTTGGGGAGGGTTCTGGGAGTTCTGTATCCTCATCAAAGTTGGGGATTATCCTCTGATTCCTTTTGCACTCAGCAGGATCTGTCATATCTAGGCATGACCCTACTTCTCTCTCTCCTGTGTCCCCAGGTATCAACCATTCTAAGCATATCAGCTGAGGAATGAGCTCCTTAGAAACCAGAGCACTTACCCCACAATCAAAACAGTTGAAGGAAGAGTGAAAGTAAGGCCGCGTCCCAAGCCCGTACATTTTTATAAACATTTCGGACATAAAGAGTCCTAAGAAAATGAATTCTGCATAGTCTAGAAAGGGAGGGGAGGAAACAGAGGAGATTAGATTTGTGGAGGGAACTTCCAGTTGGCTCTGACATTCCTATTACGTGAAACCTTGGCTGGTGGGTTCCTGGGTGCTTATATGCGTTTTAAAAAATTAATTAAGAAAATTTAAAATTGAAGTACAGTTGTTTCAGGTATGGGCTTCCCAGGTCGCTCAGTGGTAAAGAATCTGCCTGCCAGTGTAGGAGATGCGAGTTCGATCCCTGGGTTGGGAAGATCCCCTGGAGAAGGAAACAGCAACCTACTCCAGTAATCTTGCCTGGAGAATCCGATGGACAGAGAAGCCTGGTGGAGTGTAGTCCATGGGGCTGCAAAGAGCTGGACACGACTGAGGAACTGTACATGCACGCTTATTCCAGGTATGTATAATTGAATCAGCAAAGTGATTCAGTTATACATACATATATATGTGCATGTGCGTGAATAGATATTCTTTCCCATTATAGGTTATTACAAGGTATTGAATATAGTTTCTTATGCTATACAACAGATCCTCATTGTATATTTTATACTTTTTACTATGTTTTTAAGATGAACAAGCAACTATACTCCAATAAAAATTAATTAAAAAGAAACGAATGAACGAACTAACTGGCTAATAACTGACTAATTCGATAACTAACAAAGTACTCTTACTAAGAAGTATGTAATAATACACAAGAATTATGACTCAACTGCTTTTATATGCTTGCGCTCCAAAGGAATAATAGAAATATTAATAGAAATCGTAACAGTGTCCTATTTGTAATCCTTGTGTTAGAGACTTAGTTGGGAGTGCCACGGGCAACCAATCTAAGGCATGGCTTTTCTCCCAACTAGGAAAACTCACTGGATGTCCCCTAGAAATCCTGTCTTAAGACAAAGCCTTTTATTTTTTGATGAGAATGCATAATGGTGAAAATTTTGCCTTGGGAAGAGTTAACTGTGAGTATGTGTTCGTTCGCTCCAGCAAAGAAATGGTTAATAGCAATTCTTTTTCTGAGAAGGCTTTCTTGGTGGGGTAGGAAGATGAGTGGTCAGGAAGGGCGTGAGCAGTCGCCTTTCGAAGGGGAAGGAGAGGTAAGGAGAGATTCTGATGGGAAGAAAGCATATAGAAATCGAAGACAGAGGCCTCGGACTTGTAAGAATTCCATTCTGGTCACATAGCTAGCTCTGTTCGAAGGTGAAGAGTATTTGTTATATCACTCATATCACCCTTTTTTTTAAAGTGAAGGCAATGGCACCCCACCCCAGTACTCTTGCCTGGAAAATCCAATGGACGGAGGAGCCTGGTGGGCTGCAGTCCATGGGGTCGCTAACAGTGGGACAGACTGAGCGACTTCACTTTCACTTTTCTCTTTCATGCATTGAAGGAAATGGCAACCCACTCCAGTATTCTTGCCTGGAGAATCCCAGGGATGGGGGAGCCTGGTGGGATGCCGTCTATGGGGTCACACAGAGTCGGACACGACTGAAGTGACTTAGCAGCAGCAGCATACGACTTTTTTCTAGTTCTTTGTGATTTTATTCTATTGGCTGCACCACACAGCTTGTGGGACTTTAGTTCCTTGACCAAGGACTGAACCTGGGCCCTCAGCAGTGAAACTGCTGAGTTCTAACTACTGGACCACCAGGGAATTCCGTAGTATATCATTCTTAAATCAATTTTAATAAATTTACTTATTTATTGGGCTGTATCGGGTCTTAGTTGCAGCACGTGGGATCTAGGTCCCTGAGTGCCTGCACTGGAAGTGCCGACTCTCAGCCACTGGACCACCAAGGAAGTCTCTATATCCTTCTTTTAAGAGGTGATTTGAACTGACTGTCAAGGTCTTTCCCACTCATTCCTGATTATTGAACTTTCCCTTAGTTTTAGGACCCCAGGGAGCTTTCAGTGTCTGAGGGAAACTCCGGGGTCTCCAGGGCCCTCAAGACTGAAATGTCAGTGAGGAAATCTGTCTGTAACATCTGAAGCATTCCAAAAGCCCCAAGAAGAAATTCGGGGAGGGCATAAGAGTTTCCAAGATGCTTGTTCTCCAGTTACCATGGAATCATGAGAGTTGGTGATGCACAAGACCTGAGAGAATTACTGATCTCTAAGCCCTGGTGGATCTGGAAGAAGTTTCAGGTTCATCAAATCCAGTTTCTCCCAAGTACGGAAGAGAAATGTGAGACCCAGAGAAACAACTACACTTCATCGATCACGAGACACGTATTTTTGTTCATGTTTTGACATCTCCGAAACTGGGGTGTAACTTAAAATCAGCATGCCCTAGTTTAGATGGCAGGATTGCTTCATTTCTTAGTGGCACATAAAATAAAAATAAAAGAGTGCCATATAACTGAAAAGGTGGCTCAGTGGTAAAGAATCTGCCTGCCACGCAGGAGACCTAAGTTCAACCCCTGGGTTTGGAAGATCACCTGAAGAAGGAAATGGCAACCCAACCCATGTTCTTTTTTAAAATATTTATTTATTTGGCTGTGCTGGGTCTTAGTTATGATGTGTGGGGGCTTCTCTCTAGTTGTGGAGCATGGGCTTATTTGCCCAATGGCATGTAGGATCTTAGTTCCCTGACCAGGGATAGAACCCGTGTCCCTCGCATTGGAAGGCGGATTCTTAACCACTAGAATCCGCTACTCCATTGTTCTTGCCTGGGAAATCCCATGGACTGAGGAACCTGGCGGGCTACAATCCATGGGGTCGCAAAGAGTCGGACACATCTAGCAACTAAACGGCAGCAGCAATAACTGAGGATGTCTGCATTTGATGGATAATAATTTGTCCAAGGTCACATGGAGAGTTGGGGGCAGAGCAGGCACGGAGAACCCAGGTTACCTGATGATCATGGCAGGGATGCACCATCAGATATAGCTTGGGTTCAAATCCTGGCTACATCATTAACTAGCTGTGTGACTCTGGGCAAGTTACTTAACCTCTCTGTGCCACAGTTTTCTCAACTGGAAATTGATAATTAAAGGATGTTTATAGACAGAGAGGCCCCAGGCAGGAAGTCTCAACCCCCTGTTCCCGAACCAGGACAAACAGAGCAAGGTGATCAGTGGGGAGAATATGGGAGATTAAAAATAGGCTATCCGAGGAGGTTAAGACAAAAAGTAAATAGTTCTCATTTATAAGAGATTCCAGGGGGACCAAATGCAATTACTAAGGTTGGAACTAGGTCAGGGCTCTCGGAAGGAGAACTGGCCCCTGGGGAGTGTCCTGTGGGGGTGGTCAGCCAACGTGACTGGGAACAATAAGGGTTACAAGGAGACGATGACCTGGACCAGACACCCAGGCCTCGCGAGGCTGAAGACTTGATTTCTCCAGTGGTTGCGTGGGTTAATTCTGAACCAGGTCAGAAGGGCAGAGAATCTACAGACCTAATTCAGACAGGCCAAAAGATGCAGGAGGAGGGCAACCAGCAGGCAAAAAGGTTTTGGGGAGTCCTCACTTGGGGCCCATAGGCCAGAGCCAAGGTATCCAATTGCCTTCCTCACTTTCCAGCCACTACTCTTGTTGATTTCTCAGAGCTCTTTACTTTTTAAGCCCTGCTCATAGATCTCCCCTCTTTTCCTGCTTCTCCCCCAACGTGGTCAACAATTTTGACACTATCTCATGTTAATTCCTGAAATTTGGGAATAGGCCCAGAAGGGCAAAGTCTTGGAAATCCTGGTTCTCACTGCAGGAGCAAGATGTTCTCACAGTTGTTGGAGGCTATCGTCTAGGAATGAATCCGAGACATAAGGGAGTCAAAAAGAACAGGAAAGGAAAGGGGAAAGAAGCAGAAGGTTTGAGAGAAAAGAGAAGAAGCAGAGAGAAATGAGAAGAAAAGATGAGTACAACATACAGGTTACTTTTTTGTCTCTAATGCACCTTCACCTCTCAACCATAAATTTGATTCCCAGAGACGCACCTAGAAATCATATGATGTTTCTGACTCTGTCTTGCAGTCTGACCCTCTCTGTCTTTATTTCAATGCACCTCTGTGTGCCTTTCTTAGAAAGTGATCATGTGTCTGATGGCCCAAATTCCAGCTTCCAGCTCTCAGGCACACCCCCCACCCCCAAATTGGGCTCTGTCACTGAGGCAGCAGGAACTTCAGCCCGATCTCCAGTTATAAACAGGCCCAAGTGAAAGGGGACAGTGGGAACACATGCTGCCAAAGAAAGAGAACTGGAGAAAGGGCGTGAGGAAGGGATCAGGATGCCGGTGGGGGGCAGGCGGTACTCACAGAGGAAGTCGGAGAGCCACTCGGGCTGGTTGTAGTGAACGATAGCGACACACAGCGTGTTGAGGGCTACCAGACTGAGCACAGTCCAGTAGAAGGCCTGAGTTTTGACCATGCGGCGGATGTAGAAACGCATCCTCCTCTCCTTTTTGTGAAAAAAAGTTGAGTTCTCCAGCTTGGCACTTTTAATGCTGGCTCGGGCGAAGGGAGACCCTGCCAGGGAAAGGATGGAGAATGTCAGGGTGTTCCTGCAGAGGAAATTAACCGATGAGTGGCCCAGGCACGGATTTTGGCCAGGGATCCCATGAGCTTCCCAAGCAGGCAAGCCCCCGGGAACCATTATGACTCATGGGCTTAGCTTTCCAGAGATGGAACTTATGAGAAGCTGACGTCCCTGAAAGGAACAGTGCTAGAAATAACCAATGAGTGCTCGGGATGTGGAGGTGCGGGGCTTCCTTGGTCGTTCAGGAGTAAAGAAACTATCTGCAAGGAAGGTAGATGTCGGTTCAATCCCTGGGTTGGGAGGGCATGGCAACCCACTCCGGTATTCTTGCTGGAAAATGCCTTAGACAGAGGAGCCTGGTGGACTAGAACCCACGGGGTTGCAAAGAGTCAGAAATGACGGAAGTGACTTAGCATGGCATGGCATGGCTCACAATGGGGAGGCTGATGGCTCTCCATTGCTGGAATCATCTTTTTATACCTCCCTCTCCTGGCACTGTCTGATCACTCCAGGGGTCATGCTACAGGGTGGGATAAGGCTGGAACCTCTGCTCAGGACTCCCAGTGCAGAGGCAGGTGGCAGAGCTGCACATACCGTTCTTGGAAAGCCTCCAGGAGGAGGTATGGTTTACCATGGACACTTCACTTTAAAAAATAATCACCAAAGAATGAGCCGGCTGTGCCCTCTGCTCACATGTAGTTTTGCTCTTAAGCATTTACAAGGTACCTACTATGTCAGGCTCTGTCCCAGGCGTTCAGGATGCGTGTTAACAGAGTCCTGTGCTCCTGGGAGGGATACTCCAGTGTGGGAGCCAGAGAGCAAACATAATATAATACCTAGGATTTCTCTGGTGGGCCAGTGCAGGGGACTTGAGTTCAATACCTGGTCCAGGACTATCCCACGTGCTGCATAGCAGCTAAGCCGTGTGCCACAACTACCGAAGCCCGTGTACCCTAGAGCCCACTTGCTGCAATTGCTGAAGCCCGTGCTCTGCAACAAGAGACGTCACCACAGTGAGAAGGCCCCAAACCAAATGAAGAGTAGCCGTGCTCATTGTGACTAGAGAAAGCCCACATGCAACTCAAACATAAATAAATAAAAATAATGAATTAATAGTGTGATGGAAGGTGCAAAGTGGTTTGAAAAAAAGAGAAAGCAGAGCCAAATAAGGGACCTGGAGCCCTAGGAGGGACCACTGGGCAAGCTGCAGCATTAAACCAAGGGGTTAAGGTGAAGGGTTGGCCTGAGTCACCTTAGTGTCTTAGGCAGAGGAAAGAAACAGCAAGTGCAAAGGCCCTGAGGTAGGAATATGCCTGCCTGACGTATTTGGGGAACAGCATAAAGGGAACAGTATGGCCGGAGGGAAGTGGTTCAGGTGAGAAAAAGGAGGAGGTGAGGGCAAGGGGGTGGGTCTTGCCAGGTTCTGAAGGACCTTGGGGGCTGCAGGGACAACTGGGGCTTTTGTTTTGAGTGAGGCGGGAGGCAGGGAGGCAAGAGGGGCGCGACTTGACTCGGGGGTTCACAGATGTCCTCTGGCTGCTGTGGCACGGAACAGACCGTGGAAGGCAAGGGAGGAGCAGAGCGGGGTGACTGCTCCAGTCCAGACAGATGATAACCAGGGCTGGACGCCATGGTGGGCCGATGTGGGGTGTATCATTATTTTCAATTTTATCTAGTATTGTTTATTTTTGGCTGTGCTGGGTCTTCATTGCTGCTCAGGCTTCCTCTAGCTGCAGCGAGTGGGGGGTTACTCCTCGTTGTGGTGTGTGGGCTTCTCTTGCCGTGGAGCACAGGCTCAATAGTTGTGGCACACAGGCTTTGTTGCTCCAAGGCAGGAGGGATCTTCCTGGACCAGGGATCGAACCCATGTTCCCTGCATTGGCAGGTGGATTCTTTAACCCACTGAGCCACTGGGGATGCCCTGGGGTTATTATATTTCAACATTTGTTGATGGACCAAGTGTGGGTGGGAGAGGGAGAGACCAAGGTTTTCGGTCTGAACCCCAGGAGGGACAAAGCTGTCATCCGCTGAGAATGGACAGGTTTGTGGGGGAGGTTCAGGGCTCAGCTTCACATAGACTGATCTTGTGTTCTAAAACATCTCTTCTTGAAAACCTTCCATTGCATTCATTAGTTTATTATTCTTCATGGGCGCATTCATTCTTTCACTTATTCATTAGTGTGTGCATTCATTTCTGTTTTTTTAAATTATCTATTTATTTTTAAAATTTGCCATACTGTACCACATGTGGAATCTTAGTTCCCCTACCAGGAATCGAACCCGTGGCCTCTGCATTGGCAGTGCAGAGTCTTAACCACTGTACCACCAGAGAGGCTCCCATCCATTCATTTCTTCTTTCATCATTTATTCATATATCCATCCATCCATTCATTAGCTCATTTACACATTAATCCATGAAGCACTGTTCTTCAACCTCACACCAGCCAAACCCAGAAAACACCTCTCAGGATGCCACTTCCTATTAGCAAAATTCTAAACAGAGGTTGTGAGTTGGCATCCCAGGGGCCATACTGGTTCATCTGAGACTTGTGAAGGTTGAAATTATTGGTCTGCATTTAAAAACTGGGAGATTTTCCATACAAATATGGATTTCAGCTTCTCATGAATGAAAATAACAGCTGACATTTATCGAACATTTAACAGGCACTGTGGGGGATGCAGTTTACACAGTAAGCGCCTCATCACAACCTTAGGAAATAGGGACCATCGCTAACCTCCTTTTACACCCCAAGAAAACAGAGGCTGAGGGGAATCCAGTAACTGACTAAGAAGCTTCAGGTCAGTTCAGAGCCTGTTGCATTCTGGCCTGCGGCCACCACACTGCACTCACTCCTGGAACCTGTGGCCGTGAGCAAGCAACCACATGCCTGGCCAGTGGCAGCTGGCCAGGCTTGGTGGCTGGACTCTCCCTTCATGTCCATCATCTGTCTGATCCTATGGGCACTGGGAACCCCAAGGTGGCTCTTCACAGCCCTTCCCAGTTGAGACATTTCTGGTTCTTTTGGCTCCCAAAGATGTACACAGACCCACAGGCATCCACAAGGTTGGGCAATCACATGCGGCAGGAGGTCCCTGACCTTCTCCTGGAGCCACGTGAAAGCTCAGCTCCATCACCAACCACAGAGTGACCTTGGGCAGATGACTCTGGGCAAGTTACCAGGCGTCTTGGCATTCCAGTGCCTCCCACCTCACTGGGCCACTGGGAAAAATCAATGAGTTAATGCACCCTAACAGGAATTTCCCTGGTGGTCCAGTGGCTTAGATGCAGGAGCTCCAAATGCAGGCGCCTGGCTTTGATCCCTGGTCAGGGAACCAGATACCACAAGCCAGAACTGAGAGTTCACACGCCTCCACTAAAGACCCTGCATGGGGCAACTAAGGCCTGGCACTGCCAAACGAACAGATAAGTAAATGAATATTTTAAAACTAACCCTAAGACGACACTGCACGCATCACAACCTCATCACAACCTTAGGAAAGCCACTAAGTCCTATCTGACTCTTTGCAATCCCACAGACTGTAGCCTGCCAGGCTCCTCAGTCCATGGGATTTCCCAGGCAAGAATACTGGAGTAGGTTGCCATTTTCTTCTCCAGGAGATCTTTCTGACACAGGGATTGACCTCACATCTCCTGCTTGGCAGGAGGATTCTTTACCACTGAGCTACCTGGGAAGTCCCAACGCGATGCTGGCACATGCTTATTTGACATAAAGTCTTTTTCTACAACTGCAAGAGCGAAAATCAAGACTGTTCACATGCCAACTCATGGAGGAAGTCTCTCCTGATCACAGGGCCTGGAGACAATTCCCATAACAGGCATCCACGCATCAAGAAAGGAGAGGAAGGTGACTATTAATTGAATGCCTACTCTGTGCCAGGCCCTATGCCACCTCTGTGCCGTCTCCTCTATTTATTGCATTTTATACTCCCTCTGATCCATGCTCCCTTTGTCAATACCTCCCCCCTTTTTTTGGCTGCACCTCGAGGCATGCAGAATCTTGGTTCCCTGACCAGGGATTGAACTTGTGCCCTGCAGTGGAAGCATAGAGTCTTAACCACTGGACCACCAGAAAAGTCCCCTTTTACTGTACACTCTTGTCTCTACTTTTCCTCCATGGTCTGAAAATTTGCAGGCAATCCTCAGTTTAAAAAAATTATTTTAATAAACTATTTTATGAAACACCATATATCTCAGATATCAATTTCAATGTGGAATCAATAGAGAAACCTATTTAAAAGATATTTTACATTCTTTTTTTTTGGGTACCAAGTGTTCCACATCTTTACATTGTTTAGTCACTAAGTCGTGTCTAACTCTTTGAGATCTCACGGACTGTAGCACGCCAGGCTCCTCCGTCCTTAACTGTCTCTTGGAGTTTGCTCAGATTCACATCGGTTGAGTTCAGCGATGCTATCTAAGCATCTTATCCTCTGCCGCTCCCTTTTCTTTTTGCCTTCAGTCTTTCTCAGCATCAGGGTCTTTTCCAAGGAGTCAACTCTTTGGATCAGGTGGCCAAAATATTGGAGCTAAAGTATTTCAAATCTAATGTGTGAGTATGGAATACATTTTGTTCAGATCAGCTGCATTCAAAGAGCCAAAAGTCAGAGGTGGCCAGTCTTAGTCTGGAATGTTTCACAGTGGGGATAGCAGTAGGCCACCACAAAGGCTTAGTTTCAGGATTTTTGGCAATTTATATGCCCTTCGAACTCTTGGTGAATTGGAATAGGTGCTTCCCAAGTTGTGGGTTGAACTGTCCATTGAAGAGATGTACTGACGGCTTCCCTGATAGCTCAGAGGGAAAGAATCCGCCTGCCAGTGCTGGAGACACAGGTTCAGTCCTTGGTCTGGGAAGATCCTACATGCTGTGGAGCAGCGAAGTCCACGTGGCACAACTGTTGAGCCTGTGCTCTAGAGTCCACGTGCCATGACTATTGAAGCCCTCACGCTCTAGAGCCTGTGGTCCACAGTCAGAGGAGCCCCTGCAAAGAGGAGCCCCCATTTGCCACAAGAAGAGAATNCTACATGCTGTGGAGCAGCGAAGTCCACGTGGCACAACTGTTGAGCCTGTGCTCTAGAGTCCACGTGCCACGACTACTGAAGCCCTCAGGCTCTAGAGCCTGTGGTCCACAGTCAGAGGAGCCCCTGCAAAGAGAAGCCCCTGCAAAGAGGAGCCCCCATTTGCCACAAGAGAATAGCCCTTGCAGCAACGAAGACCCAGCACAGCTAAAAACCAAAAAAGATCGAGTAATGGATTGAAGTCCGAACCCCCAACAGCCGTGACTATGACATTATTTACAAATAGGGTCTTTGCAGATGCCATCCAGTTAAGATGAAGTCAGACCTGATTGGAGTGGGCCTTAATCCAACGACTGGTAATCTTATAAGAGGAGAAGAGGCATGGGGACATGCAGGAAAGCACCACGTGATGACAGAATCAGAACCTGGAACGAGGTGAGTGAAAGCCAACGGAGCCCAGGACTGCCGACAACACCAGAAGCTAAAAGAAGAGCACGGGGGCAGACTGTCCCCGAAGTCCTCAGAGGCAGCACAGCCCTTGCCAACATCTTGATCTCCGTTTGGACTTCTGGTCCCCAGAATTGTGAGAGAATACATTTCTGTTGTTTTAAGCCACCCAGCTTGTGATACTTTGTGACAGCCGCCCTAGCAAATGAACACAGCCCACGCTGAACTTCTGTCCTTAAAATCACCTAAAGGGAATCTGATTTTCCTGAAGTACTGGTGCCGTGATGGCAGATTCCATTCGTGGTTCAACTTTTCCTAGTGATGGCAGTAGGTCCATATTTCACGTTAGCTGATGAACTCTACATGAGATAATTTTTTTTTTTTTTTTTGTCTGCACTTGGTTTTCATTGAGGCACACAGGCTTCTCTGGTTGCAAGCACTCAGGTTAGTTGCCTCGTGGCACTAGGATCTTAGTTCCCTGATCAGGGATTGAACCCGCGTCCCCTGCATTGGAATGCAGATTCTTAACCACTGGACCACCAGGGAAGTCCCTATATGAGCCTGTTTTGTGATATGTTTACCAACTGACAGCATGGTATAGAATCATCAGTTACAACAGAGGAAAACAAAAGAATGGGAAAGACTAGAGATCTCGTCAAGAAAATTAGAGACACCAAGGGAATATTTCATGCAAAGATGGGCACAAGAAAGGACAGAAACGGTATGGACCTAACAAAAGCAGAAGATATTGAGAGGTGGCAAGAATACACAGAACTATACAAAAAAGATCATAAAGACAGCATTTACTGGGCAAAATACTACGAGGGCAAAATGACACATGTTTCTGCCTGACTTTGAAACACGGTTATTATTTTACAGAGATTAAATAAAGGTGAAGGTGTCTCCTTGCCAGAACCCTGGAATTTCAGTGGTCTCTTTCAAGATTGTTTAGGAAGTCTCTGCCAGCATAGGAGCCCCTTCCTGTGGGTGTTTGAGCTACCGGGCAAGGGAGCTGGCTTCAGGTGGGTTTGCCTGTAGGGAACCTTGTCCTGGAAGACCAAGCCACTGGCCTGTGTTTTAAACCGACTGACAAAGTTGAAAGTCACCTGCTTTCTTTCTTTAAAACGATTTTATTTATCTATTTATTTTTGGCCGTGCTGGGTCTTCGTTGCTGTGCGAGCTTCTCTTGAGTTGCAGCGAGTGGGGCCTACTCTTCCTTGCAGTGCGTGGGCTTCTCACTGCGGTGACTTCCCTTGTTGCGGAGCGTGGGCTGCGGGGCACCCAAGCTGCAGTAGTTGCGGCACGTGGGCTCAATGGCTGGGCTCCAGAGCACAGGCTCAATAGTTGCGGCACACAGGCTTAGTTTCTGCATGGCGTGTGGGATCTTCCTGGGCCAGGGATTGAACCTGTGTCTCCTGCACTGGCAGGCAGATTCTTTACCACTGAGCCACCAGGGAAGCCCTCAGCGGCTTTCTTGACAGAGGTGCCACGGGAGAGCACTGGTCCTGATTCGGTCTGACAGCTTTCTACTTTCTTTGGTTTCTTATCTTCCTTTTATCACATGTGCGTCCATTGCCAGCCTTGAACACGGGGTCTCCAAGTTTTCCTAGGTCAGCCACAGAGAGACCCCCGGTGAACCCATCGTGGCTTTCAGGGTCATTCTCACTATCCCCTCATTAGGAGCCGTACCGTATCACCCCCTAAATTCATAGACTGAAGTTCTAACCCGCTCCTGCCCCTCCAGTGTCTCTGAATTGCAACTGTCTTTGGAGACAGGGCCTTTCAAGAAGGAAGTAAATTAGGACTTCCCTGATGGTCTAGTGGCAGTGAACAAGGGCTCAATCCCTGGTCCGGGAAGATTCCACATTCCATGGGGCAACTAAGCCCGTGAGCTCCAACTACCGAAGCCCGCATGCCTAGAACCTGTGCTCTGCAACAAGGGAAGCCACAGCGGCGAGAAGCCTGCACACTGCAACTGGAGAGCGTTCCCCGCGCGCTGCAACCAGAGAAAGCCCTGGCACAGCAAGGAAGACCCAGCACAGCCCAAAATAAATAAGCTCGAAAAGACCTAATTCAATTAAAATGAGGTCTCAGGGTGGGCCTTAACCCTCTATGACTGGTGTGCTCATAAGAGGAGAAGATTAGGTCACAACACACATGGAGGAAAGCCTGCGGACACAGGAAGATGCCCATCCGCAAGCAGGAGACAGTCCACCCCAGAGACCAGTCCTGGGAACACCCTGATCTTGGACTCCCAGCCTCCAGGACCAGGAGGAAGTTAAGCTTCTGTTTGTAAAGAATTAAATCACCCAGTCTGTCCTATTTTATTATGGTCTCCGCAGCGAACTGATAACACTCTCCCCATTCCGTACAAAGCTCAGTTTTTAAAAATGCCTGTTTTCATGAATTTTTCTTTGCTTTTCCACCAGACAGATTCCTCCCTGCCTTGTACAGCCTTTAGGCTCTTTATAATTACATTGTATGGGCTTCCCAGGTGGGCGCTAGTGGTAAAGAACCTGCCTGCCAATTCAGGAGATGTAAGAGACACAGGTTCGATCCCTGGGTCGGAAAGATCCGCTGTAGGAGGGCATAGCAACTCACTCCAGTATTCTTGCCTGGAGAATCCCATGGACAGAGGAGCCTGGCAGGCTACAGTCCATAGGGTCACAAAGAGTCAGACAAGACTGAAGCGACTTAGCATGCATGTACAATTAAGACTCTGTTGCTTCTAAGTAACTTTAAATTTATCTAATTATTTTTTTCTGATTTCAAAAGTAATGCCTGGGGACTTCCCTGGGGCTCCAGTGGTTAAGAATCTGCCTTGCAATGCAGGGGACGGGAGTTTCATCCCTGGTCGGGGAATTAAGATCCCACATGCCGCAGAGCGACTAAGCCCACGTGCCATAACTAGAGGGTCTGTGCGCTGTCCCAGAAGATTCTGCATGATGCAATGAAGATCCTGTGTACTGCAGCTAAGGCTTGATATAAATAAAAACTTAAAAAGTAATGCCTGTCACTAATCCACTCATTTCATGAAGAAAGTGAAAACCCTCTGCAATCCCTTCAGTTTCCACATCTTTAAGTGCCTCTCACATTTCTTAATATTGTTTTAAAAATGAGACCACATATTTTATACAGTGTTGTATAACTTGCTATCTTTTCACTAAAAAATATATTTCAGACATCTTTCCATGCCATAACAACTCCATTCTTTTTCCTGGCAGCAGAGTATTCGATGGTATATAAATGTTACATAATTTCTTTGACCACCTCCCTACTTTGGGGCACATGGGTCGTTTTTGGTTTTTACTTTTCTGAATACCAGAAACAGAAGGCTGGTACATAGATCTTTGGCATAAATGAAGAGATCTTCTGAAGCAGAAATTCTAGGTCAAAGAATATAAACATCAACAATTAAATAATGCCCAACCATACATCAGAAAATACTGCAAACTACACTCCTGCCAACAGCATAAGGCTATGTCCATTTTTTCACATCTTCGTCAACACTGGGTGGTAATACTTCTTCATCTTTTCTAGAAGGACTGATGACAAATAGTATCTCCCTGTTAATTAAGAACAGGTGAGATGGTTGGATGGCATCACCGACTCGAAGGACATGAGTCTGAGCACACTCCCAGAGATGGTGAAGGACAGGGAAGCCTGGCACGCTGCGGTCCGTGGGGTCACAGAGTCGGACACAGCTTAGCGGCTGAGCAACAACTCGGTCTCATCCACTGAGGACAGCTTGACTTGGGTACCCCATGCTTTCAGTGCCTGGCATTTAATAAGTGTGGTATAGACAAAAATATCTGCCTATCAAAATTTAACGTAACAGATTAGAAAATTGGGCAACTTAAATGGGAGATTTGTGGGACAGACGTGACCAATCAAATGCACAGGGCAATGATGGAGCACCCTGATTCTTGAATTTTCTGGAAGGACAGAAACAGATGTATCCACAAGTGGAAGCAGGATTTGTTCATCATTACGAGGAAAAAGAGTGTTTTGGCTAGAAATTAAAAATGCAAATGAAAACAAGCTTTAAGGTATCATTACAAACTGATTTATCCAGAAAGGAAATTAAACATGTAATAGGCAATGGCCGGGGTGGGAGAGTCCATAAGCGTCTGCATACTTGGCAGGTTTATAAATGGGTTCAGTGTTTTTGAAACTCAGAACAGCTCTGTGAATAATGAGTTGAAAAGCTGTTAATATCTTTGATCCTATAATTATCCCCAAAGAAATCCTCCCAAAGGGTGGGAGGAGTCATTGTACGTAAATGCTCCCAGCAGTGCTCCTCATAAAGGCAAAAATTGGAAACAACTCAAATACCATATAATAAAGCTGAGGCTGAGCAGGCCACAGTGTGGCCACCCTCTGGAGTGTGGGATGGCATGGAAATCATGTTGAAACTCAGCAGTAAGCTTTAAAAACTAGGGGTGAGTGAAGCAACCTGAGTATGAAGTAGTTGGTTCCTAGGGATTAGAAACACAAGTACGTTTTGATTTTTATTTTTGGCTGTGCTGTTCAGCTTGCGGGATCTTAGTTCCCCAGCCAGGGCTCAAACCTGTATCCTCTGCAATAGAAGTCCGGAGTCCTAACCACTGGACTGACAGGGAATTCCCCCAAACACGTGTACATTTTGGATTCCCTCCCCCAGCCTTGCCTCGATACTCCAGCCACACGATGCCCATTCAGCCTTAATGTCTGCTCCTCTCAGAGCCTCCGGTTACTTTCTCTGCCTGGAAGCTCTCTCATCCACTCTTCATACTTAGACTTTTTTTTTTTTTTAATCATTTATTTATTTAGGCCGTGCTGGGTCTTTGTTGCTGCACCAGCTTTCTCTAGTTGCAGTGATTGGGGACTACTCTCAAGTTGCCAGCTTTTCACTGTGGTGGCTTCTCACTGCAGAGCATGGGTTCTAGGCTCACGGACTTCAAAAGTTGTGGTGCACAGGCTTAGTTGCTCCTCGGCATGTGGGATCTTCCCAGACCAGGGATCGAACTCATGTCTCCTGCACTGGCAGGTGGTTCTTTACCACTGGGCCACAAGGGAGGCCCCATTACTAGAATTTTTATTTTATTTTTTGGCCCCACCGTGTGACTTGTCGGATCTTAGTTCCCCAATCAGGGACTGAACCTGCACCTTTGGCAGTGAAAGTGCAGAGTCCTGACCACTGGACCACCAGGGAATCCCTTTCATAACTGGAATTTTTAGGAATCTATTTCAGGCACTTCCTTGGTGGCTCTGTGCTGCTGCGGCTAAGTCGCATCAGTTGTGTCTGACTCTGTGCAACCCCATAGACGGCAGCCCACCAGCCTCCGCCATCCCCCGGATTCTCCAGGCAAGAACACTGGAGTGGGTTGCCATTTCCTTCTCCAGTGCATGAAAGTGAAAAGTGAAAGTGAAGTCGCTCAGTCGTGTCCGACTCTTCGCGACACCGTGGACTGCAGCCCGCCAGGCTCCTCTGTCCATGGGATTTTCCAGGCAAGAGTACTGGAGTGGGGTGCCATTGCCTTCTCCCCTGGTGGCTCTGTGGATAAAAATCTGCCTGTCAATGCAGGGACACAGGTTCGACCCTGGTCTGGGAGGATTCCACAGGCTTCAGAGCAACTAACCCAGACAACCGCAACTACTAACCCTGTGCCCTAGAGTCTGCATGCCGCAGCTACAGAGCCCGTGTGCTGCAACTACTGAAGGCCGAGCGCCCTACAGCCTGTGCCGCACAACAAGAGAAGCAGCCCCAAGGAGAAGCCCACACACCGCGATGCAGATTAGACCCCTACTTGCTGCAACTAGAGAAAGCCTGGGTGCAGCAGTGAAGACTCAGTTTCAAAAAATAATAGAATCTCCTTAGAGAAGGTTGAAGCAACAGTCTCACCCAAGAGGGGCAAAAAGGAAAGACAAATGTTCCCACCTCAAACTCTGTCCTTGGCGATAACCAACAACAGCCTGGGCACAGCCTTCTGCCTGGTTCACTCTGCAACCACTGCTGTGGCAAACTCCTATCTTCCCTTCGGTTCTCAGAACAATGTCACCTCCTCCAAGAAGCCCTCTCTGACCACACTCCACTCTTCCAGAGCAGGCTGAGTGAGAAGCATCTCTGCAGTGCGGTTATCATCACAAGCTTATGTCTGTAATTACCTGCTTAATATCTATTTTCTGCACTGGACTGCAAGCTCCACAAGAGTAGGGATTTGATCTCGGTCCTGTTCACAACTAGGCATTCAGTAACAGTAGCCCCCCAAGTGAGCACTAATGAATAATAACATTACTCATGAATAATATCAGCCAACATCATGGGGACCTTCTTTTCTGTCACATGGTATTCTAAATGCTATATGTGGGTTTTTTTGGCTGACCAAAAGGCGTGTGGGATCTTAGTTCCTGACCAGGGATCGAACCTGTGCCCCCTGCAGTGGAAGCACAGAGTCTTAACTACTGGATCACCAAGGAAGTGTGGTTATTTAGTTTTACTTGACATAGATCCAGTGGTTATTTAGTTTTACTCCACGTGCGTTATTTAATTTTACTTCTCCCTGAAACAATACGAGAAGACAGGCACTGTTGTTATTCCCATAATCATGTCATCTGCCCCAGGAAATACAGTTGAGAATGGGCAGAATTGAGACCCAATCCAGGCAGCTCCAAGCCCTCACCTCCATCTCAGTAGCAGTAATAAATGCCGGCCAGGCAGCAGCTGGGGGACTTACCCACGGAGGCGATGTCGGCCAACTGATCCTCAGCCTCCTCGGGGTTGAGCAGGTCTGTCTTGCTCTTCTTTATAGTGGCTCTCCGCAGAGCTCCAACAATGGAAACACGGCAAGAGAAAAAGACGTTACCCTTTTTGCTATACCAACGACATTGATCGCGTGTGTCCCTGGGTGCCAGGCGCTCTATTAGGGACTTTCTCCAAGTTGTTGGATTTCACCCACGTGGCAGTCTGGTTTCATGGGAAGTAACAGTATGCCCATTTCACAGATGTGGGGACAGAAGCTTAGGGAGGTTACACGACTTTGCCCATGAGGTAAAGATGAGAACCAAGTTCCTGCTTAATCTGTCTGGGCTCTTGGTCAACATTTTCCCTCTAGGAGTCCTGGGATTGGACATGTAGACTCCTATGAAAACGGCCCACCCCCTTAACCTTTAGCACACTTGCCAGGCTGGCTGGGACTGTGGAAGCCCTTCCTTAATATTTAGGTTCTGTACCCCAAGAGCTCTCCAGGGGACAGTGAGTTCGGGCACACACTGCCAATAAAGTGATTTAGACACCCCCATTCCCTGGTAGCTCAGCTGATAAAGAATCCACCTGCAATGCAGGAGACCCTGGTTTGATTCCTGGGTCAGGAAGATCCCCTGGAGAAGAGATAGGCTACCCATTCCATTATTCTTGGCTTCCCTGGTGGCTCAGATGGCAAAGAATCTGCCTGCAACGCAGGAGACCTGGGTTTGACCCCTGGGTTGGGAAGATACCCTGGAGAAGTAAACAGCTATCCACTCCAGTATTCTGGCCTGGAGAAGTCCATGAATAAAGGAATTTTATCCATGGGGTTGCAAAGAGTTGGACACGACTGAGTGACTTTCATTTATGGGTAATGTCTTTCCTCTCAAAGAGTAAAATCCATGTTACTCTTAGGATGGAGCCCCATCTCCTTTCCTTCCTTCTCACTCCTGGTTTCTTCAATCCACAGTCATTGCTCTGTCTAGTCAAATTTCTAATGTAAGACAACTGTCCTTAATAGTAAGCTGGATTCTTGGTGAAATTATTTTATTTTTGGCCATGGTACATGGCTTGTGGGATCTTAGTTCCTCAACCAGGGATTGAACCTGGGCCACCGCAGTGAAAGCGTTGAGTTCTAAACACTGGACCGACCACCAGGGTAGTTCCATTGCTGAAATTACTTAAAAAAAAAAATTTGGCTGCATCTTGTGGCATGTGGGATCATAGTTCCCCGATTCAGTATTGAACCTGTGGCCCTTGCATTGGAGGCAGGGAGTCTCAACCACTGGACTGCCAGGGAAGTCCCTGAAATGACTATTATTTATTTTACTTAGGGAACATAGATGGGGCTGACCCTAAGCCAGACACCGTCCTATGCATTCTATCTGCCATACTTAATGTAATAGTCATAAACAATCAACTCAGGTAGGTATGGTAATTATCATGCCCATTTGACAGATGAGGAAAATGGAGGCACAAAGCAGAAGCTGGGCTCGTGGTGAAAGCAGACAGGGCAGGCAGGAAACAGGAACCCTGTGTCAAAGTCCTGAAATCCCTTGAGGAAACAGAGTCTCACCATTCTCCATATCTTCCTGAGCCCGACTCAGTCTTGTGTTAATTCTTGGCAACACCTGGGCCCTGAACATCCATCCCCTGGAGGTCCCTCAGAAAGAAGCAACCCGTTCCCCAGCTCTGACTCCTCCTGTGTCCCCTGGGACCCATCCCAACCCCCAAGCCAGGTTCAGAGCAGTTACCATCAAAGGGATGTCTCTGCTCCCCATCAGTTTCATCTTCGGCGAGGATCACCTCTTCTGAAGAGCAAGAGCACATAGTTAATTTACGCTCCACCATCTGGAGGACTCTCCGGGGGATGGGTACCCTTGGATGGGAAAGGAGAAGAGTCCTCCCAGGCACTCCAGTCTCCCCTTGCTGAGTGACAACTCTTATCAGCCAGAGATGTGCTTGCTAACTTGCTTTTGACTCCCAGCCCCACTTAAGCAACAGTTGTAATGCCAACATCATCCCTACCTGCTTCAAAATAAAAACCAACCTCCTAACCACAACTTATAAGATCTTGCCTGATCTGACCCCTGTCACCTCCCTATCCTCCTTTTCCTTTGCTCTCCCCTTCACTCTGCCCCAGCCCCACTGGCTTCCCTGCTGTGACTCCACTCTGCTCCTACCCCAGGGCCTTTGCACTTGCTGTTCCCTCTGGCGGGAAGGCCCCTCCCCTAGACATCCACGTGGCTTCCTTTTTCACTTCCTCCGGGTCTCTGCTCAGAGGTCACCTCCTCAGAGAGACCCTCTCTGATCACCCTGCTGTCTCTCTTTCCTGCCTCCTACCCTGTTTTATTTTCCCTCTCAGCATTTAGCAACACCCAATATTATGTGTATTTGGTCATTTTCTGTCTCTCTCATTAGACGATCAGAGCCCTGCAGGCAGAGATAAAATTTCAGTGTCTAGAACACTGTCTGGCATACAGCAGGTGCCCCATAACTGTCTGAATTACCAAGCAAATAAACCTGTACAATAGGTACTGCTCTCTCTCATTCTTTTTGGCTGAGCCACTTGGCATGCAAGATCTTCTTTGACCAGGGATTGAACCCATGCTCCCTGCAGTGGGAGTGTGGAGTCTTAACCACTGGACAGCAGGGAAGTTCAAGCACTTAGCTTAGATTACAGCTTTATGAGGTAGGTACTATCATGATCTCTGTTTAACAAGCTAGGAGACTGAGGCACAGGGCAGTGAGGAGCATTGCTAGGAGGTGGCAGAGTAGGGATCTAAACCAATGTCTGGCTTTAGAGCTCTCGAGTATAATGTTATGTCATGTCCTGGCTTCACCTCTGGATTCCTGTTGCCAAACATCAGGATTACCAGTTCAGATCCTCTGTCTCCTCCCCTCATCCATCTCCAAACTGCATGCACGACTCTCGGTGTGCTCCGTGACATGGGATTTCGGTTCTTGGGCCCCGGGATGAAAGGGCCTCACCTGCTTTTGAGATCCACTCCATGTACCCATTGAGCTCTCGTTCAATCTGCTGCTGCCGCCTCAGCTTCAGAAAAGCCCGCCGGTTCTCCACCCGCTCCCTTTCTTTGGCAAACTCCCTGAAGAAGCGCAGGAGAGTCAGGTCTGGCTGTTTCAGAAATTTTAGGGAGTGTGTGTGTGTGTGTGTGGGGGGATTCCGAATCCCTGGAGGGCAGTGCATTTAAACAAGAGGAATCAGGTCTTCTGGGAGAAGATCAGAATACTATAGGAGTGGGCATTTCTGCCAGCTTCCCACGTTTCCCACCAACTACACCCAGTTAGAGAAAAAACCCCCACAAAACTATAAACCATGTCATGCCAACCACTGCTGGCTGTAAACCCCATTCTCATTCTCTGTACTCTTGGCTAAAGAATAGTTTCATCCCTTTTTTAAGTTAGGCCAGTGACACATAAGCTGAAGATTTCTGCAGCAATCTCACTTTCATGATATAGCACCCTTTGGGTTTCCCTTTTTCCTCTTCTTGTTTGGAGTGTGAGATGCCTATCTTGTGAGTGTGAAGTAGCCATTTTGAGGCCATAAAGAATCCATGAGATTTAAAGTCTCTAATAAGGATGTCAGCATGGAAAGCTAGAAGTGTGGGGTCTATCACGACACCATGGAGCCAGCAAACCAACCCTCAGGCTTGTAGTGAGAAAAATTAAACTCATTTATGATGAAGCCAGAAAAACAGTCTTGGGGGTAGGGTACAATGTGTGTTATGAAAATGCATGTTTGATTATAAGCTACAATTTTATATTTGGAAAACAAGGGAAGGGGAAAACCCAACCTGTTTTTTTTTTTAATGTAAATTATAGAAATTAAAACTCTATAGAATTTTCTTGTGTTTTGTGTTGTGGGTCTGAAAAATTTGATTTGAGAAAACCTTCAAAAAAGCACTGAGCTACATTTTGGAAGTAGTTCAGTGCCAGGGGTGAAGCTTAGTGAGTGAAGCCTGGGTTGGATTTCAGTTCCCATGAATCTCTTCACTGGGTGTCTCCAGAAGTGCACAACTTGAGCATCTGTACATGGATTGCTGATAATGGACCAATAACCCAAAGCAAGAGAAGAGACCTATTGTGTGCCTGGAGAATGAAAACAAAGTTTTGATGGCCTCTTCCTGGGGAAAAGATGGCGTGGGGGAATGGGATGGGAGGAGTAGCAGAGACTTACCCAGACAGCACACCCAATACGAGGTTCAGCATAAAAAAGGAGCCGATGATGATGAGGGGGATGAAGTACAACCAGTTCCAAGTGTTCCCTGAGGCATCGTTGCTCTACGAGGGGTGAGGAAGGAAAGCAGGTGAGTACCGAGTGGGACTTAGGTATGACCTGAAAGGTGGAGGGGTAGCTCTGGTTCTCCAGGGGCTTTGTTCTCAAATGCCCTTGGCCGGTGGAGTCCTAGAGGCCTGGTAGCCCAAGAGGGGAAGAGAGCACAAGATTAACCAGTGGGGGAAACTACAGAGGTACCACTGGAAGGGCAAAGCTCCCTCCGACTCACAGGTTTTCAGGGGAGCAGAAACCAGCATGAAACTCAGGAGGACTCCCCACACCGAACTCCAGGAGCAGAAGGGGAAAACCCCACTGAAGTGTAGAAATAAACCCTTAGTTCCCTCCCTCTCTCCCAAACAGTCACACTGTCCTCCTTGAGAGGAAGTGCAAGGTGGCAGGGTCTGATAGTTAGGGTAAATCACCAAGCTAGACAGCAGGACCATGAACCTTTTCCTCAAGTGTCTCCCACTTCTATTGTCTGCAGCATCAATGTCAACCACAGAAAAATTGCCAGAAAAGCCTATCTAGGTAAATTTTCAAGGGAGAGGATTGTCCACAAATAGAACATTCTTCTCTGGGAGAACAGGACACTATGCCAAGGAGGAAGTTAGGAGGGGAAGAAAATCAAGACTAGAGAAAGAAAGAGACATAAAATCCAGCACTTAGAGAGTACTCTTTTTGTTTGTGCCAGACACCCTTCTAAGCATTATTGATGCTGGTTTATTCACTCATTTAATCCTCATGATGTCCCTATGTTATTGTCATGAATTGTGGAAAACGAGGCCCATGAAGTCAAAACTGAAGCCTGAGCTTACAGAGCTAGACAGTGGTGGACATGGGATTTGAACCAGGTGGCTGGACCCCAGAGCCTATGGACTTAACCTCTGTCCTGGGGTGGGGGGAAGCTTTCTGGTGCTTCATCAGCTCTGTGACATCTGCAGAATGTGGGGCTTCCAAATGTGGCTTTAAAAGCTCACCTTTAAAAGCACATTTGGTGCTACTGCAGCCCTGCAGAAAGGCTAAAATAAGAATGACTGACAATGCCAGGTGCTGGTGAGTCTGTGAAGGAACTAGAACTCTCACATGCTGTCATACCCACATAACATGGGGTATGAGTTTCCTGTGGCTGCTGTAACAAAGAAGCACCGAATGAGTGGCTTCAAACAATGTAAATTTACTGGCATATAGTTCTGGAGGCCAGAAACCCAAGATCAGGGCATCAGCATGGTTGGTTCCTTTTAGAGGCTCTGAGGGAGAATATGTTCCATGCCTTTTCCCTGGTATCTGGGGGTTTGCTGACAACCTTTGGTGGTCCCTTGGCTTGTAGATGCATCACCCTGATTTCTGTCTTCATCAATACATGACTTTCTCTCTGTGTGCGTGTCTGCCTCTGTATCCAAATTTCCCCTTTCTACAGGGACGACAGTAGTCATATTGGATTAGGGCCCATCCTAATGGCCTCATCTTAACCAATTGTTCCTGCAATGACTCCATTCCCGAATAAAGTCGTATTCTGAGGTACTAAGGGTTAGAGCTTCAACATGTGAATTTGGGAAGAGGCACAATCCATCACACATAGTACTACTTTGAAATGGGATGGGAGTTTCTACTAGAATTAATCACACACCTTCACTATGACCTGATCATAACACCCCTGGGATATTATCCAGCAGAAATGTGAACCTGTCTATGCCAAAGACACACGTAAGAATGCTCACAGCAGTGATCTTCAGAACAGCCCCACACTGGAAACAATCTGAATCCTTGTCAACAAGAGAGAAAATAAGTAAATAGAATATTGTGCAATGAAAGACCGCCATTTATCACATGAAATCTTACAGACCTGGCATCCAGCAAAAGCCAGACAGAAAAGAGCATGTATTAGGTCGGCCGAAAAGCTCATCCGGGTTTCTCCACCTGATGTTACAGAAAACCCAATAAGACTTTTTGGCCAGCCCAGTATATAAGATTCTACTCATGTAAAATACAAAAACAGGCAGACAAGCTGATGCTATCTGAGGTCTAGATGGAGTACCCTTTGGAGAGAGTAGTGACTGAGGAGAGAGCAGGAGGTGAAGCTCTTGAGGCTGAGAAGGCTGTTTCCTGATTCTGGGTGCTGGTTATACCCATGTGTCCAGTTTGTGAAAATTTATCAAGCCCCTTGCTTATGATTTGTGAAGTGTTCTGTATATTGATTTCACTTGAACCTCCCCCAAAGATTTGTTTGTTTGTTTGTTTTTTCAAAGAAAGTCAATTTTACCTTAAAAAAGCAAGGAGATTCTGACACTTGCTACCGTGTGGATGAATCCTCAGGACGCTGTACTAAGTGAAGTAAGCCAGACATGAAAGGATAAAAACTATATGATTGTACTCATATGAAGTTCCCACATTTGTCAAATTCAGAGACAGAGAGCAGAACCGTGGGCAGGGTCTGGGGGAGGGGGACAGAGGGTTAGTGTTTAAGGAGGACAGCGTTTCAGTTCTGCAAGGTGAGAAAGTTCTGGAGATGGACAGTGGTAACAATTTATATCAACATGAATGCACTTAATGCCAATGAAGTGGGCACCTAAATGGATTAGATGGTAAATTTTAGGTTATACTTATTTCATCACAATAATTAAGAAAGAAAACAAATCAAAAAAGCCAAATTTTATCATCATGGACACAGGTTCTGGGGACAATGAAGGTGCCAGTCCCAGCTCATACTTGTGTTCTAAGAGTTCTAATGCTTTGCTTCTGGAAGGTTCTGGAAGAAAGAAAAGGGTCAGCAGAAAGGACTGGACAGAAGGCAGAACTGGCTTTGTGTTTCCCCCTCCAGCACTGCTGCGGCTGAGGCATTTTGTTCCCATTCCTTGGGGCTAAATATAGCCCAGGAGAGAAAGCCTGCACTGGCCAACGGATGAAAAAAGTCTGGGCTGTCTCAGGAGGCAGGTTTGGCATGGAGACAGAGTGGTTGGGGGTGGGGGGAGGAGGGCAGGCCTGAATTGGGGAGAAGTGGCTGAGGTCCCTCGGTACCAAGGCAGCCCCTCCATCCCGGGATCTGCCTACACCCCAGCTCCCTGATGCACTTAAAGCACCTGGCCCCATGATGCTGCCTGGCATAAAAGACACTCACGATGCCAGGGCCTCAGCCTACCAGAGCCCGTTTGATCCTCTCACAAAATGTGGTATGTGATCCTTCCCATCTTCCTGGGTGAGGAAACTGAGGCAAACGGAGGTCAAGTCTCCTGTCCAAGATCCCTGTCGTGGGCTGCATTGTATCCTGTCAAAAGGTATGTTGAAATCCTAACCCCCAGGACCTGTCAATGGGACCCTACTTGGAAACAGGGTCTCTATAGCTGCCATCAGGTTAAGATGAAGTCATGGTCGTGGGCCCTAGTCCAATAGGACTGTTGTCCTCTTAAGAAGAGGAAAACAGGGATTTCCTTGGTGGTCCAGTGGTTAAGAATCCATCTGCCAATGCAGGGGACACAGGTCTGATTCCTGGTCTGGGAAGATTCCCCCTGCCAAAAGGGAACTAAACCTGTGCTCTGCAACTCCTGAAGCCCGCACACCCGGAATCCACGCTTCACAAGAGAGGCCACTGCCGTGAGCAGCCCGCACATCCCAACTACAGAAAGCCCGTGCACAGCAGTGAGGGCCCAGTGCAGACAAAAATAAAGAAATAAAATAAAAATAATATTCAGAAAAGAAGAGGAAAACACCAGGTGAAGACAGGGACACACAGCCATGTAACAGTGGAGGCAGAGACTGGAGGACGCAGCTGTGAGTCAAAGAAGGCCAAGGCTTGATGGTCACCACAAGAGGTTCGGAAGAGGCAAAAAAGAATTCTACCCAGAGTCTCAGAGGCAGTGTAGCTCTGCTGGCATTAGACAGGCAGGTGGGACAACCTCTCTCACTCTAGTAGAGCTTGTTTGAGCTGACAAAACACTCCTCGATTCCCACAGTCTCCACACCCAGTGGATGGGGGAAACTGAGGCTGTGGAAGATGCTTTGATTTGCCTGGCTCACACACAGTGTGGACGGCATGGCTGTGACTAGACCCATCATTCTGGCTGGCATCCGACTGATTTTTTTTTCTATCTCACTCATTCACTGCACTTACATAGTATTTTCTGTTTATAAAAATTGGCCCAAGAGAGTCTTTAAAGAAGAGGGAAAATACTGATTCATCTCAGCACTGTTGGTACCTAGCGTGGCGCCTGGTGCTTAGCAAGCACTCGATAAATACTCCTCAAATTAATGGCCGAGTCCCAGTAAAATCCTTAAGTGCCTTCTGGTTGATGGCTTATTTTCCTCTAATTTTTTGTGCATGGTTCATTCAGAAGAAGTATAGAAGATGCAAAAATAAGCTCCCCCCCCGCAAACAATCAAACAACTCTCAGCCCAAAAGAACACCCAACTCGCCAGCATAAAGGATAAGGATGGGGTGGTTTAGACAACAAATGTATGAGTACCAAGGGGGAAAACAGGGTGTGATGGATTGGGGGACTGGGGTGATATATACACACCGTGCTGTGCTTAGTCACATCCGACTCTTTGCAACCTCACAGACTGTAGTCTGCCAGGCTTCTGTGTCCATGGGATTTTCTAGGCAAGAATACTAGAGTGGGGTGCCATTTCCTACTCCAGGGGATCTTCCTGACCCGGGGGTTGAAACCACGTCCCTTGTGTCTCCTGCACTGGCAGGAGGATTCTTTACCCGCTGAGCTACCTGGGAAGCCCATATATACACTGCTATGGATAAAATGGATAATTGACGAGAACCTACTGTAGAGCACAGGGAACTCTGCTCAGTGCCCTGTGGAGACCTAAAGGGGAAGGAAATCCAAAGAAGGGGGAGTATATGTATACGTATAGCTGATCCACTTTGCTACATAGGAGAAATGAACACAACATTGTAAAGCAACTATATGCCAGTAAAGAATAAAGAAGCCACACTTCACATGGAAAGACGCTGGTGGCCCAGACAGTAAAGAATATGACTGCAGCGGAGGAGACCCGGGTTTGATTCCTGCGTCGGGAAGATCCACTGGAGAAGGAAACGGTTACCCACTCCAGTATTCCTGCCTGGAGAATTCCATGGACAGAGGAGCCTGGAGGGCTGCAGTCCATGATGAGTCGGTCACTAACTATGAGACAAATGGAAATCAGCCCTAAATGTCCATCAACAGAGAAATGGACAAAGATGTGGGACAAAAGAATGGAGTGGATTTGACCATGAAAGACCCAGGGTCCCAAGGTGCCATGAGGGAGGTTGCATTTCTGTCCCAGTGTATGAAAAAGTGTTAGCTGCTCAGTCGTGCCTGACTGACTCTTTGTGACCCCACAGACTGTAGTCTGTCGGGCTCCCCGTTCATGGGATTCTTCAGGCAAGGATATCGGAATGGGTAGCCGTTCCCTTCTCCAGGGGATAGTCCTGACCCAAGGATCAAACCCAGGTCTCTGGCATTGCAGGTGGATTCTTGACTGTCTTGAGCCACCAGAGAAACCCCAGCTTATGCCTGTTATTAAATCATGCAATGCCCGCTAATTATTTTTTGAGCCCTCCTTTCCTCCATTCACTCTCAAAACGGTCCTTGTTTGCGTGGTAAATCACGTGGTCTTTCTGCTTCTGAGGTCTCCCGTAACCTTCCCTGGCCTCTTCAGCGCCCTCGCTCATCCTCACTCCTTCACTTTCAGCCACATGGGCCGCCTAGCTTCTCTTCACAAATGCCAGAACCACTGCTACCTCAGGGCCTTGGCACCGGCTGTCCACCTGGGTCTCCCTTTCCTCATATACCTGTATGGACCCTCCTCGCTTCTTTCAGGTCTTATTAGAAGAACTTCAACCTCTCACCTCGAGGGTCCACAACACGTCTACTGCTGCATTTGAGTTGGCAAGCCGCTGCCCACGGGCTAGTCGCCTGTTTCTGTAAATGAAAGGTTTTCTGGCACACAGTCATGCCCATTCATTACGTGTCTCCTCTGTGGCTGCTTTTGTGCTATGAAAGCAGATTGAGTAGTTCTGACAGAGACTCCAGGACCCACAAAGCCTAAAATATCTAAGATTCTGCCATATATAAAAACACTTCTTAATTATCTTGTTGACAGCGTGCTTCTCCCACCAAAATGTCAACTCTCCCCACCCTCCCCAAAAGGGACTTTTGTCTCTTCCTCTTGTTGCACAGAAAGCTGCCTGTATGCAGTATACATCCAACGAATGTTTGTGTGAATGTGTAATCTAAAGTGCCCCCTCCCCACCCCCGCCGAGATCTGACGCTTTGATACTGGCCAAGATGAACATCTATGAATTAACAAGGGCTGAGGTCAAGGATTAGTTTCTACCATTCGTGACTGGCATTTTAACTGTCGACTAAGCACAGCTTTGTCGCTTTCCTAATTGACACCGAGAGAGTAACAGAATTAAGAGCAACAAAGAAAAGCACGGAGAGGTGGGATGGAGAGAGAGAAATAGGTGAACAAAAGGAAGGGGGAGGGAGAAAGATAAAGAGACAGAGACCAAGAATGAAGAGGGAANTAATGGTGAGAGTGAGCACCCTTGTCTTGTTCCTGACTTTAGGGAAAATGCTTTCAATTTTTCACCATTGAGGATAATGTTTGTTGTGGGTTTGTCATATATAGCTTTTATTATGATGAGGCATGTTCCTTCTATTAGTGCTTTCTGGAGGATTTTATAATAAATGGAAGTTGAATTTTGTCAAAGGGTTTCTCTGTATCTATTGAGATAATCATATGGTTTTTATTTTTGAATACATTAATGTGGTGTATTACGTTGATTTTTTGTGTGGATATTGAAGAATCCTTGCATCCCTGGGATAAAGCCCACTTGTTCATGATGTATGATCTTTTTAATATGTTGTTGGATTCTTTTTGCTAGAATTATGTTAAGGAATTTTGCATCTATGTTCATCAGTGATATTGGCCTGTAGTGTTCTTTTTCTGTGGCATCTTTGTCAGGTTTTGGTATTAAGGTGATGGTGGCCTCATAGAATGAGTTCGCACATTTACCTTCCTCTGCAATTTTCTGAAAGAGTTTGAGTAGCGTAGGTGTTAGCTCCTCTCTAAATTTTTGGTAGAATTCAGCTGTGAAGGCGTCTGGTCCTGGGCTTTTGGTTGCTAGAAGATTTCTGATTATAGTTTCAATTTCCGTGCTTGTGAAGGGTCTGTTAGGATTTTCCATTTCTTCTTGGTTCAGTTTAGGAAAGTTGTAGTTTTCTAAGAATTTGTCCATTTCTTCCAAGTTGTCCATTTTATTGGCATATAGTTCCTGACAGTAATCTCTTGTGTTCCTCTGTATTTCTGTCTTGTCTGTTGTGATCTCTCCATTTTCCTTTCTAATTTTGTTGATTTTATTCTTCTCCCTTTGTTTCTTGATGAGTCTGGCTAATGGTTTGTCAATTTCATTTATCTTCTCAAAGAACCATCTTTTGGCTTTGTTGATTTTTGGTATGGTCTCCTGTATTTCTTTTGCATTTATTTCTGTCCTAATTAAAAAATTTCTTTACTTCTACTAACCCTGGGGTTCTTCATTTCTTCCTTTGCTAGTTGTTTTAGGTGTACAGTTAGGTTATTTATTTTCTTTTTTCTTGTTTCTTGAGGTAAGCCTGTATTGCTATGAACCTTCCCCTTAGCACTGCTTTTACAGTGTCCCATGGGTTTTGGGTTGTTATGTTTTCATTTTCATTCATTTCTGTGCATAGTTTGATTTCTTTTTTGATTTCTTCTGTGATTTTTTGATTATTCAACAGCATGTTGTTCAGCCTCCATATGTTGGAATTTTAATAGTTTTTGTCCTGTAATTGACATCCAGTCTTACTGCATTGTGGTCAGAAAAGATACTTGGAATGATTTCAGTTTTTTTGAATTTACCAAGGCTTGATTTAAGGCCCAGGATGTTATCTATCCTGAAGAAGGTTCCGTGTGCTTTTGAGGAAAAGGTGAAATTCATTGTTTTGGGGTGAAATGTCCTATAGATATCAATTAGGTCTAACTAGTCTATTATATGGAGAAGGAAATGGCACCCCACTCCAGTACTCTTGCCTGGAAAATGCTATGGATCAAGGAGCCTGTTGGGCTGCAGTCCATGGGGTTGCTAAGGGTCGGACATGACTGAGCAACTTCAGTTTCACTTTTCACTTTCATACATTGAAGAAGGAAATGGCAACCCACTCCAGTGTTCTTGCCTGGAGCATCCCAGGGACGAGGGAGCCTTGTGGGCTGCCATCTATGTGGTCACATAGAGTTGGACACAACTGAAGTGACTTAGCAGTTGCAGTAGTCTATTGTATCATTTAAAGTTTGTGTTTCCTTGTTAATTTTCTTTTTAGTTGATCTATCCATAGGTGTGAGTGGGGGATTAAAGACTCCCACTATTATTGTGTTATTGTTAATTTCCCCTTTCATATTTCTTAGCATTTGTCTTACATATTGCGATGCTCCTCTGTTGGGTACATATATATTTATAATTGTCATATCTTCTTCTTGGATTGATCCTTTGATTACTATGTAGTGTCCTTCTTTGTGTCTTTTCACATCCTTTGTTTTAAAGTCTATTTTATCTGACATGAGTATTGCTACTCCTGCTTTCTTTTGGTCTCTATTTGCATGGAATATCTTTTTCCACTCCTTCACTTCTGTCTCTTATACACATCTAGATGTGTATAAGAGACAGGCATCAATGTCAACCACAGAAAAATTGCCAGAAAAGCCTATCTAGGTAAATTTTCAAGGGAGAGGATTGTCCACAAATAGAACATTCTTCTCTGGGAGAACAGGACACTATGCCAAGGAGGAAGTTAGGAGGGGAAGAAAATCAAGACTAGAGAAAGAAAGAGACATAAAATCCAGCACTTAGAGAGTACTCTTTTTGTTTGTGCCAGACACCCTTCTAAGCATTATTGATGCTGGTTTATTCACTCATTTAATCCTCATGATGTCCCTATGTTATTGTCATGAATTGTGGAAAACGAGGCCCATGAAGTCAAAACTGAAGCCTGAGCTTACAGAGCTAGACAGTGGTGGACATGGGATTTGAACCAGGTGGCTGGACCCCAGAGCCTATGGACTTAACCTCTGTCCTGGGGTGGGGGGAAGCTTTCTGGTGCTTCATCAGCTCTGTGACATCTGCAGAATGTGGGGCTTCCAAATGTGGCTTTAAAAGCTCACCTTTAAAAGCACATTTGGTGCTACTGCAGCCCTGCAGAAAGGCTAAAATAAGAATGACTGACAATGCCAGGTGCTGGTGAGTCTGTGAAGGAACTAGAACTCTCACATGCTGTCATACCCACATAACATGGGGTATGAGTTTCCTGTGGCTGCTGTAACAAAGAAGCACCGAATGAGTGGCTTCAAACAATGTAAATTTACTGGCATATAGTTCTGGAGGCCAGAAACCCAAGATCAGGGCATCAGCATGGTTGGTTCCTTTTAGAGGCTCTGAGGGAGAATATGTTCCATGCCTTTTCCCTGGTATCTGGGGGTTTGCTGACAACCTTTGGTGGTCCCTTGGCTTGTAGATGCATCACCCTGATTTCTGTCTTCATCAATACATGACTTTCTCTCTGTGTGCGTGTCTGCCTCTGTATCCAAATTTCCCCTTTCTACAGGGACGACAGTAGTCATATTGGATTAGGGCCCATCCTAATGGCCTCATCTTAACCAATTGTTCCTGCAATGACTCCATTCCCGAATAAAGTCGTATTCTGAGGTACTAAGGGTTAGAGCTTCAACATGTGAATTTGGGAAGAGGCACAATCCATCACACATAGTACTACTTTGAAATGGGATGGGAGTTTCTACTAGAATTAATCACACACCTTCACTATGACCTGATCATAACACCCCTGGGATATTATCCAGCAGAAATGTGAACCTGTCTATGCCAAAGACACACGTAAGAATGCTCACAGCAGTGATCTTCAGAACAGCCCCACACTGGAAACAATCTGAATCCTTGTCAACAAGAGAGAAAATAAGTAAATAGAATATTGTGCAATGAAAGACCGCCATTTATCACATGAAATCTTACAGACCTGGCATCCAGCAAAAGCCAGACAGAAAAGAGCATGTATTAGGTCGGCCGAAAAGCTCATCCGGGTTTCTCCACCTGATGTTACAGAAAACCCAATAAGACTTTTTGGCCAGCCCAGTATATAAGATTCTACTCATGTAAAATACAAAAACAGGCAGACAAGCTGATGCTATCTGAGGTCTAGATGGAGTACCCTTTGGAGAGAGTAGTGACTGAGGAGAGAGCAGGAGGTGAAGCTCTTGAGGCTGAGAAGGCTGTTTCCTGATTCTGGGTGCTGGTTATACCCATGTGTCCAGTTTGTGAAAATTTATCAAGCCCCTTGCTTATGATTTGTGAAGTGTTCTGTATATTGATTTCACTTGAACCTCCCCCAAAGATTTGTTTGTTTGTTTGTTTTTTCAAAGAAAGTCAATTTTACCTTAAAAAAGCAAGGAGATTCTGACACTTGCTACCGTGTGGATGAATCCTCAGGACGCTGTACTAAGTGAAGTAAGCCAGACATGAAAGGATAAAAACTATATGATTGTACTCATATGAAGTTCCCACATTTGTCAAATTCAGAGACAGAGAGCAGAACCGTGGGCAGGGTCTGGGGGAGGGGGACAGAGGGTTAGTGTTTAAGGAGGACAGCGTTTCAGTTCTGCAAGGTGAGAAAGTTCTGGAGATGGACAGTGGTAACAATTTATATCAACATGAATGCACTTAATGCCAATGAAGTGGGCACCTAAATGGATTAGATGGTAAATTTTAGGTTATACTTATTTCATCACAATAATTAAGAAAGAAAACAAATCAAAAAAGCCAAATTTTATCATCATGGACACAGGTTCTGGGGACAATGAAGGTGCCAGTCCCAGCTCATACTTGTGTTCTAAGAGTTCTAATGCTTTGCTTCTGGAAGGTTCTGGAAGAAAGAAAAGGGTCAGCAGAAAGGACTGGACAGAAGGCAGAACTGGCTTTGTGTTTCCCCCTCCAGCACTGCTGCGGCTGAGGCATTTTGTTCCCATTCCTTGGGGCTAAATATAGCCCAGGAGAGAAAGCCTGCACTGGCCAACGGATGAAAAAAGTCTGGGCTGTCTCAGGAGGCAGGTTTGGCATGGAGACAGAGTGGTTGGGGGTGGGGGGAGGAGGGCAGGCCTGAATTGGGGAGAAGTGGCTGAGGTCCCTCGGTACCAAGGCAGCCCCTCCATCCCGGGATCTGCCTACACCCCAGCTCCCTGATGCACTTAAAGCACCTGGCCCCATGATGCTGCCTGGCATAAAAGACACTCATGATGCCAGGGCCTTAGCCTACCAGAGCCCGTTTGATCCTCTCACAAAATGTGGTATGTGATCCTTCCCATCTTCCTGGGTGAGGAAACTGAGGCAAACGGAGGTCAAGTCTCCTGTCCAAGATCCCTGTCGTGGGCTGCATTGTATCCTGTCAAAAGGTATGTTGAAATCCTAACCCCCAGGACCTGTCAATGGGACCCTACTTGGAAACAGGGTCTCTATAGCTGCCATCAGGTTAAGATGAAGTCATGGTCGTGGGCCCTAGTCCAATAGGACTGTTGTCCTCTTAAGAAGAGGAAAACAGGGATTTCCTTGGTGGTCCAGTGGTTAAGAATCCATCTGCCAATGCAGGGGACACAGGTCTGATTCCTGGTCTGGGAAGATTCCCCCTGCCAAAAGGGAACTAAACCTGTGCTCTGCAACTCCTGAAGCCCGCACACCCGGAATCCACGCTTCACAAGAGAGGCCACTGCCGTGAGCAGCCCGCACATCCCAACTACAGAAAGCCCGTGCACAGCAGTGAGGGCCCAGTGCAGACAAAAATAAAGAAATAAAATAAAAATAATATTCAGAAAAGAAGAGGAAAACACCAGGTGAAGACAGGGACACACAGCCATGTAACAGTGGAGGCAGAGACTGGAGGACGCAGCTGTGAGTCAAAGAAGGCCAAGGCTTGATGGTCACCACAAGAGGTTCGGAAGAGGCAAAAAAGAATTCTACCCAGAGTCTCAGAGGCAGTGTAGCTCTGCTGGCATTAGACAGGCAGGTGGGACAACCTCTCTCACTCTAGTAGAGCTTGTTTGAGCTGACAAAACACTCCTCGATTCCCACAGTCTCCACACCCAGTGGATGGGGGAAACTGAGGCTGTGGAAGATGCTTTGATTTGCCTGGCTCACACACAGTGTGGACGGCATGGCTGTGACTAGACCCATCATTCTGGCTGGCATCCGACTGATTTTTTTTTCTATCTCACTCATTCACTGCACTTACATAGTATTTTCTGTTTATAAAAATTGGCCCAAGAGAGTCTTTAAAGAAGAGGGAAAATACTGATTCATCTCAGCACTGTTGGTACCTAGCGTGGCGCCTGGTGCTTAGCAAGCACTCGATAAATACTCCTCAAATTAATGGCCGAGTCCCAGTAAAATCCTTAAGTGCCTTCTGGTTGATGGCTTATTTTCCTCTAATTTTTTGTGCATGGTTCATTCAGAAGAAGTATAGAAGATGCAAAAATAAGCTCCCCCCCCGCAAACAATCAAACAACTCTCAGCCCAAAAGAACACCCAACTCGCCAGCATAAAGGATAAGGATGGGGTGGTTTAGACAACAAATGTATGAGTACCAAGGGGGAAAACAGGGTGTGATGGATTGGGGGACTGGGGTGATATATACACACCGTGCTGTGCTTAGTCACATCCGACTCTTTGCAACCTCACAGACTGTAGTCTGCCAGGCTTCTGTGTCCATGGGATTTTCTAGGCAAGAATACTAGAGTGGGGTGCCATTTCCTACTCCAGGGGATCTTCCTGACCCGGGGGTTGAAACCACGTCCCTTGTGTCTCCTGCACTGGCAGGAGGATTCTTTACCCGCTGAGCTACCTGGGAAGCCCATATATACACTGCTATGGATAAAATGGATAATTGACGAGAACCTACTGTAGAGCACAGGGAACTCTGCTCAGTGCCCTGTGGAGACCTAAAGGGGAAGGAAATCCAAAGAAGGGGGAGTATATGTATACGTATAGCTGATCCACTTTGCTACATAGGAGAAATGAACACAACATTGTAAAGCAACTATATGGCAGTAAAGAATAAAGAAGCCACACTTCACATGGAAAGACGCTGGTGGCCCAGACAGTAAAGAATATGACTGCAGCGGAGGAGACCCGGGTTTGATTCCTGCGTCGGGAAGATCCACTGGAGAAGGAAACGGTTACCCACTCCAGTATTCCTGCCTGGAGAATTCCATGGACAGAGGAGCCTGGAGGGCTGCAGTCCATGATGAGTCGGTCACTAACTATGAGACAAATGGAAATCAGCCCTAAATGTCCATCAACAGAGAAATGGACAAAGATGTGGGACAAAAGAATGGAGTGGATTTGACCATGAAAGACCCAGGGTCCCAAGGTGCCATGAGGGAGGTTGCGTTTCTGTCCCACTGTATGAAAAAGTGTTAGCTGCTCAGTCGTGCCTGACTGACTCTTTGTGACCCCATAGACTGTAGTCTGCTGGGCTCCCCGTCCATGGGATTCTTCAGGCAAGGATATCGGAATGGGTAGCTGTTCCCTTCTCCAGGNGACAAATGGAAATCAGCCCTAAATGTCCATCAACAGAGAAATGGACAAAGATGTGGGACAAAAGAATGGAGTGGATTTGACCATGAAAGACCCAGGGTCCCAAGGTGCCATGAGGGAGGTTGCATTTCTGTCCCAGTGTATGAAAAAGTGTTAGCTGCTCAGTCGTGCCTGACTGACTCTTTGTGACCCCACAGACTGTAGTCTGCTGGGCTCCCCGTTCATGGGATTCTTCAGGCAAGGATATCGGAATGGGTAGCCGTTCCCTTCTCCAGGGGATAGTCCTGACCCAAGGATCAAACCCAGGTCTCTGGCATTGCAGGTGGATTCTTGACTGTCTTGAGCCACCAGAGAAACCCCAGCTTATGCCTGTTATTAAATCATGCAATGCCCGCTAATTATTTTTTGAGCCCTCCTTTCCTCCATTCACTCTCAAAACGGTCCTTGTTTGCGTGGTAAATCACGTGGTCTTTCTGCTTCTGAGGTCTCCCGTAACCTTCCCTGGCCTCTTCAGCGCCCTCGCTCATCCTCACTCCTTCACTTTCAGCCACATGGGAATGCAATGCCCGCTAATTATTTTTTGAGCCCTCCTTTCCTCCATTCACTCTCAAAACAGTCCTTGTTTGGGTGGTAAATCACGTGGTCTTTCTGCTTCTGAGGTCTCCCGTAACCTTCCCTGGCCTCTTCAGCGCCCTCGCTCATCCTCACTCCTTCACTTTCAGCCACATGGGCCGCCTAGCTTCTCTTCACAAATGCCAGAACCACTGCTACCTCAGGGCCTTGGCACCGGCTGTCCACCTGGGTCTCCCTTTCCTCATATACCTGTATGGACCCTCCTCGCTTCTTTCAGGTCTTATTAGAAGAACTTCAACCTCTCACCTCGAGGGTCCACAACACGTCTACTGCTGCATTTGAGTTGGCAAGCCGCTGCCCACGGGCTAGTCGCCTGTTTCTGTAAATGAAAGGTTTTCTGGCACACAGTCATGCCCATTCATTACGTGTCTCCTCTGTGGCTGCTTTTGTGCTATGAAAGCAGATTGAGTAGTTCTGACAGAGACTCCAGGACCCACAAAGCCTAAAATATCTAAGATTCTGCCATATATAAAAACACTTCTTAATTATCTTGTTGACAGCGTGCTTCTCCCACCAAAATGTCAACTCTCCCCACCCTCCCCAAAAGGGACTTTTGTCTCTTCCTCTTGTTGCACAGAAAGCTGCCTGTATGCAGTATACATCCAACGAATGTTTGTGTGAATGTGTAATCTAAAGTGCCCCCTCCCCACCCCCGCCGAGATCTGATGCTTTGATACTGGCCAAGATGAACATCTATGAATTAACAAGGGCTGAGGTCAAGGATTAGTTTCTACCATTCGTGACTGGCATTTTAACTGTCGACTAAGCACAGCTTTGTCGCTTTCCTAATTGACACCGAGAGAGTAACAGAATTAAGAGCAACAAAGAAAAGCACGGAGAGGTGGGATGGAGAGAGAGAAATAGGTGAACAAAAGGAAGGGGGAGGGAGAAAGATAAAGAGACAGAGACCAAGAATGAAGAGGGAAAAAGAGAGAGAGGGAAAAAGAAAGAGAAGGGGAGTCTTCAGAGAGAGGGAGGGAGTGTAACAGCTTCCCAGGTGGCTCTGTGGTAAAGAACACGCCTGCAATGCAGGAGATGAGGGTTTGATCCCTGCGTCAGGAAGATCCCCTGGAGAAGGAAATGGCAACCCACTCTAATATGTTTGCCCGGGGAATCCCATGGACAGGGGAGCCTGGCGAGCTTTAGTCCATGGAGTTCAAAAGAGTCAGACATGACTTACTGACTAAACAATACCACCAGGGGAGTGTAATAGTTGATACCCAGTGCTGGGTTTGAATCCTGACTAGGGGATCTTGACAGGTCCCTGCATCACTGTGGGCCTCAGTTTCCTCATCTGGAAGATGAACCTAAAAACATCTCCCCACATGAGTGTTTAAAAAATATTCATTCATTTATTTGACTACACTTGGTCTTAGATGCAGCAGGCGGGATCTAGTTCCCTGACCAGGGATCAAACCCAGGCATCTTGCATTGGCAGCATGAGTCTTAGCTACTGGACCACGAGGGAAGTCCCATGAGGCTGTTTTATGGATCAGTTGATGATAAAAGGAAGATGTAGGGATGGATGCAGCAGGCTCTCAGCAAATGGCAAAATGTTAACTTCAGATGTACTGGTTCTGCCAGGGCCCCAGTCTTTTTAGCTCCCTGCCCTGGTAGCAACCAAGAGAGGGCAGGTCCCATCACCCATACTGCACTCCCACACTACTTTGGCCCAGATGATGAGGAGCACGCTGGGGATGTCCTCTGTGTAGGGTGGGGTGATTTCTTGTTTTTTGAGTCATGCAGGCGCATATGGTGAGGGGGTCCCTGTGAAATGAGACTGCCTGTCACTCAAGCAACACATAATGCTCTAGCAAACGCCCCAGTGCAGCCCTCCTGGGCTTCCCCCATCCCACCCCCTTGGGCTCAGAGAGCCAGTCCTCCAGCCTGTTTGCTGTAGGAGGTGGCAAATGGCAGATTTTCCAAGGCAGCCAGTGCTGAGTGAGAGCTGGATTCCAACCTTAACTCCATGTGTGTGGCTCTGGGCCTGTTTCCTCATCTGTAAAATGGGGATATTTAAGGCTTTACCACCATGGAGTCACAGGTGGTGCACAGAGAAACACCTAGAATAATGTGGTGGAGATGAAATGGCTGATAATCCACTATTATTCCAGAATGTTGCTCAGATCCAGATTGGGCCCCAGGAAGNAGCTGGATTCCAACCTTAACTCCATGTGTGTGGCTCTGGGCCTGTTTCCTCATCTGTAAAATGGGGATATTTAAGGCTTTACCACCATGGAGTCACAGGTGGTGCACAGAGAAACACCTAGAATAATGTGGTGGAGATGAAATGGCTGATAATCCACTATTATTCCAGAATGTTGCTCAGATCCAGATTGGGCCCCAGGAAGGTCCAGCAATGAGGCTTGTCCAGTGGGCACGGGAGCCATGTGGGTCCTTCAGAGGCTCCGGGACAAGGGAGCTGGCTATGTCGACTGAGGTTCATCCGCTAGCAGTTAAAAATGACTTGGACTACACTTTTGGCACAGAATTTCAACATATACTTGCCTTTGCAGTCTTTGGGCTTGGATAAGCACCTACCCTACCACAAAATCCTAATGGAGATAGGTCCACCATGCCCAGAGGCGCTCCAGTGGCCCATCTCCAAGGATCCCTGGTCCTCAAGGGCAGGGATTCTCAACATCAACACTCTTGACATTTTGGACTTGGTAACTTGTGGTGGGGGCTGAGCCAGACACAGACTGCGAGAACTTGTGTTACTTGCCAAACTATCACCTCCCTGGAGGGTTTTCCTAGCCACAGTAACCACAGAAGTCTCTGTGAGATTCTCTCAGTCTCAGCTGGGGTGGGAATCCTTTGGGGTCTGAGAATAGAAACTAGGGAGTCTGAATTTGCATTGAAAAAGTTAACTCTTCACTTTCCCAAGTAAAGAATCTGCCTGCAATGCAGGAGACCTGGGTTTGATTCCAGGATTGGGAAGATCCCCTGGAGAAGGGAATGGAATTCTTCTGTAAAGATTTGTCTCTTCTTTACTTATTCTGTTAATTTAATAATAAAGTAATAAGATGACTACTTATTACTGTTATGTCAGATAAGAAGTCATTAATTTATTTTCATGTGTACTCTCTCTGGACAGGTAATGTAAATAAAAACACCCAGAATACAGCGGGCACCCAGAAAATGCTCTCTCTTGCCCTTCCTTCTCATCTCCTGGTCTATAAGTAACCAAAACATCTCTCTTCCCTTCTAAACACTTAGCAAGACAAATTTAAATATATTCCCTGATTATAAAAGTAAATTGTGAAACTATTATACATACAATTGATAAGCAACAAGGATTTATGGTATAGAACAGGGAATTATATTCAATATTTTATAATAGGCTAAAATGGAATACAGTCTGCAAAAAATAATGGAATCCCTATGCTGTACATCTGACACTAATACAATATTGTAAATCAACTATCCTTCAATAAAAGAGGATAAAAATCAATCATGTTCACACCGCTATATTTAAAATGGATAACTAACAAGGATCTACTGTATAGCACATGGAACTCTGCTCAATGTTATGTAGCAACCTGGATAGGAGGGGAGTTTGGGGGAGAAAAGATACACGTATATATATGGCTGAATCAATTTTGTCAACCTGAAACTATTACAACACTGTTAACTGGCTATACTCCAATATAAAACAAAAAGTTTTAAAAAGTCAGTTGTGCTCATTGTAGACAAATTTGTCAATATAGAGAAGTATCAAGAAAATAAAGATTCCCAAGTCCCACTACCTAGATGCCATCTTGGTACAGTGGACTTCAGTCTTTTTTTTTTCCTTATATTTTCAAGATTATACACTTGAGATTATAAGGTTCTATGGACTGAACTATGTCACCATTCATAAGTGGAAGCCCTAATCCCTGATGTAATGGCATTTTTTAGATGGAGTCTTTGGGAGGTGATTAGGGTTATAGGAGGTCATGAGAGTGGGACCCCTATGAGGGGATTAGTGTAAAAAGAGATCCCAGAGAGCTTGTTCTCTCTCTCCCCCCTCACCATGAGAGGGCACAGTGAGAAGGCAGCCATCTGCAAGCAGGAAGAGAGCCCTCGCCAGAACTAGACCACGCTGGCAACCTGATCTCAAACTTCTAGTTTCCAGAACTATGAGAAAGCACCCTTTTGTTGTCTAAGCTGCCCTGTCTATGGTATTTTGCAATGTCAACTTGAGCCCATCTGTCAGCACAGGAGACCTAAGAGACATTGGTTCGATCCCTGGGTCAGGAAGATCCCCTGAGGGAGGGCATGGCAACCCATTCCAGTATTCTTGCCTGGAGAATCCCACGGACAGAGGAGCCTGGTGGGTTACAGTCCAGAGGGTCACAAAGAATTGGACACGACTGAAGTGACTTACACAGCACACACACCTTGGTTCTTTTTAAAAGAATCAAGTTTCCCTTACTTGTCATCATATATGGTGATCATTTCCCTGAATCCTTAAATATTCTCCCAACAGATGATTTTTAATGACGACATGATACTCCATCATATGGAGGGACCATACGGTATTTAACCAGTTGCTTCCAGTTTTGTTCTATTTTTACAGATAATGCTGGGGTGCACATCCTGATATAAATCTTCGACAGTGTTTCTGATTACTTAAGGTTAGGCTTTTTCTAAAAGCACTTTAACTGGGAAATCAAGTGGGAAAGAAAAGAGATATATTGAAAAATAGAAAAACCTGGATGGGGCCCCAACATACCATGAGGTGAGCTGCTGTTCCCTCAGCCAAGAACGCTCTTCTCTAAAGCATCTGCCTGGCTCTCTTCTCTGTGGAAATGTCCCCTCCTCTGAGAAGCCCTCCCTGACTGCCTGGCCTAAACTGGCCCCTGCACCCCATCGCTTGTCTTCTCATGCTGCTGTGGTCGTCACAGGACAATGGGTCAAGTTACTCTGTCCCACATTATACACTTGCTTAAGGTTTATCTTCCACATTCTGAGCAGTCTATTATTTATCAGCGTTTACTGGTCATGTCTGTCTCCCTGACGAGGGTGGAGATTTTTGTCTCTCTTCCTCATTGTCCTATCCCTGATCACCTGATCATTTCCTGGCACACAGTGGACCTTCAGTAAGTAATTATGGGATTCCTCTAGTGCTCTATGGTTGAGAATCCCCCTGCCAATGCAGAGGACATGGGTTCAATTCCTGGTCCAGGAAGGGTCCACATGCCATGGGACAGCTAAGCCCGTGTGCCGCAGCTACTGAGCCTCCGCGCCCTAGAGCCTGTGTTCTGCAATGAGAGAAGCCGCCGCAATAAGAAACCCAGGCACCACAACTAGAGAGTAGCCCCCACTCACCGCAACTAGAGAAAACGCGCGTGCAGCAACAAAGACCCAGTTTGGCTGAAAATAAATAATTAAATTAAAAAATACTAATTAAAATAAGTAATTATGGAATAAACAAATGGATTCCAATGTTGAGAAAAGAAAAGAAAAGAGATGTTTGGCCTCCACGCCTGTGGATTCTAAAATGCTTGAAGCAGGTGCTTCCGGACTCTCCCATGGATCTCACCTGACAGAGGCTGGTTAGGCCATGCCTACGGGCTTGGCTCCGGCACAATATAAAGGACAAACAGTCCAGACACTGTGCCTGCCTGTGGCTGGATGGAGCTGGGGGCGTCCTAGGGCAGGCCTGGCAGATGGCGGAGCACATGGGCAGGGCTCAAATGAGTCTGGAAAAGCAACAGCTCTGTCTTCGCTAAGCAGAAACTCAAAGATGCCACTGTAGCTTCTGCCCTTAGCAATGAATGATCCTAGTGGTTGTATTTTGGGTTGAGGAGTTGCCTTTTCTTTCCTTTTTTTTTTTTTTTAAATAAATTTACTTTTAACTGGAGTATAATTGCTTTACAATGACAACATGAATCATCTATAAGTATATGTAAGCTATAAGATATACGTATACTTCCTCCCATGGGGGGTGGATTGTTTTAATTTAGGAAGTCCCAGACAAGGGTTCCAGAGAAGGCAATGGCACCCCACTCCAGTACTCTTGCCTGGAAAATCCCATGGATGGAGGAGCCTGGTGGGCTGCAGTCCATGGGGTCGCTAAGAGTTGGACACGACTGAGTGGCTTCACTTTCACCTTTCACTTGCATGCACTTGAGAAGGAAATGGCAACACACTCCAGTGTTCTTGCCTGGAGAATCCCAGGGACAGGGGAGCCTGGTGGGCTACCGTCTATGGGGTTGCACAGGGTCAGACACGACTGCAGCAACTTAGCAGTAGCAGCAGCAAAGGGTTCAAGTGCAAGTAGTTTATTTGGGAGATTTATGAACTGAATTATGCAATTCCCCCTCACCACCCTCCCCCCAGCCAAGATGAGTTGAAGATCTAACCTCTACGACCTCAGGATGTGACCTTATTTAGAAATAAGGTCGAACTTCCCTGGTGGTCCAGTGGTTAAGAATTCACCTTCCAATGCAGGGAACACAGGCTTGAACCCTGGTCCTGAAAGATTCCATATGTCATGGGGCAACTAGCCCATGCTCCACAACCACTGAAGCCCTCATGCCCTAGCGCCTGTGTTCCAGAACTACAGAAGCCACTGCAACGAGAAGCCCCTCCACTGCAACTAGGGAAAGTTTGCTTGCGGCAGCGAAGACCCAGCGCAGCCAGCCAAAAGATCACATAAGAAAAAAATTATTTAAAGAAAAATAGGGTCATTACAGATGTAATTAGTTAAGATGACATTATACTGGAGTAGGGTGGGCCCTAATCCAACACGATAAGTGTCCTTATAAGAAGATGGCCGTGTGCAGATGGGATATTCAAGAGGAGGACAAAGAATCAATAAGCCAAAGAATGCCAAGGATTGTTGGCAGCCACCGGAAGATAGGAGCGGCAAGGAAGAATTCTCCCTGAGAGCCTTTGGAGGGTGTCTGGCCCTGCTAACACCTTCTGGCCTCCATACTTATAAGGTAATAAATGTCTGTTGTTTTAAGCCAACCAGTGTGGTACTTTATTACTGCTCTTGGCTCACATCAGGCTCAGATTCCTGATCAGGTTTCTACCAAAGTATGAAGGTGGGATATGACTGCATGGCAAGTTCTAGAAGGCTACTCTGCGGCAGTTACCAGTGGGGTGAGAGCGGGTAACAAAGCGGGACCCAGTGGCTCACCTCCCTTCCTCAGTTGCTGCCAGTTTTCACAATGAAAAATTCATACATTTCTAAAAGGAGCGCCTGTTGGGGTGGAAAATTTGGCTTACAGAGAGCTTAGTTAGGGCCGTGGTTCTGAATGCTTCACATATATTCACCTTTCCTCACTCTTTGTGCTCTGTGAGGTAGGACTGCTTTTCATTTTGTTCATGTGGAAACGGAGACACAGAGCGTGTAAGCAACTTGCCCAAGGCTGCAAAGCATGGGAGTTGGGGGTCGGGAGGGGACCCCAGGGAGCCTGATGCCTAACTCTGTTCTTTCAACTGTTTCCCCTGAGCTTGCGTCTCTCAAGGTGGTTCAGCTCGAAGCTTCCAGGGTAAGTAAGTATCTCCTGAGACAGTGGCGCTTCCGACTATAGAACCCTCTGGAAATTTGTGGTCCTGCTCACACTTCCTCACCCACCACTGAGCACATTCCCATTGTCTTCCTCGGAACCTCTCTCTGGATGTCCAACCCCGTGACACAACCTGACCCTAGAAAGCTCCTGATGATCTCAAAGTTGCTATCTGCTCCTAGAGATGCTATGCTCAGGCCAGGTCGTTAGGCAAACTAGGCCACCACGGCTTTCCCCCACATCCTTTAGATTTGTCTAATGGACATCTGGACATAATGGTAGAAGTCTATGAGGTCTATAATATGAATAACACTCCCAAGATGTGGTGACTTGTGCAGTGTGTGACGTACGTAACTGTCCAGGGGTGGGGGACAGGGAACAGGGTAGAATGGGAAGTAGGGAAGCGTGCACATCCTTTCAGACCTGTTCTTAACATTTTCAAGACTAAGGACAAGAGAACCAACTGAGGCCCACATAATATGTGTGAATATTTAAAAACTACTAAATAAAACATGCTCTATGCTTCTCCTACACAAACATACCTTCATAAGCACTGGGAAGGTCAGTCTAGAATTTAGAATCTGGATGTCTGCACTGGGTTTAGGGGTGGGGACAGGCTTCCCTGCCCCTTGACCACGGCCTGCCACCTGGAGGCAGGCTCCACACACACATGCCTGGACGTGCCAATTTGCATGTCCGTATTCCAGCCACATTTGTGCCAACAGCTACCCCAAGCACATTCTTAGACCTCAGGGGATAGTCAGAGAATAGACTCATGGAAGAATCCAAGTTCATGGAATCTGGGCTTGGGCAGGGAATTCTAGGATCTCAGATGACCCAAAATATGATCTAGCAAGTGGAGGGGTGGTGGCACCGGTTCCCATCAGCACCACAGGGAGGGGCACGGCTGGAGGAGGGTCAGCAGGCGCTCCAGCACAGAATCCCTTGGGACAGGTGTCCAAGACACGCCTCTTTCCTTCCTCTACGTTGGTTTTTAACTTCATGCCACCTTAACATATTCAAAAGTCTAAAATTATATTGAAAAACTTGGGCAATTGGAGATTACTCAGCATCTGTGTGCACTCTAGATTCTCACCTCCCAAAGATGCTTCCCTATTAAGAGTTCTGAGGACAAGACGCCCCTATCGTCAAAGGCCGGAGCCTTAGGCTGGCTCTCCTGGGGCCATACCGAGCTGTCCTTTGGCTGGCTCCCTGGTTCAGGGTCCCCACACTTCAGCCTCAGGAGTTGGCTGGGCCTGGCTCTCCACCAGCCCTCACCACTTACGTTGTAGAGGAGGTCAGTCCACCCTTCCATGGTGATGCACTGGAAAACGGTCAGCACTGCAAACAGGATGTTGTCGAACTGAGTGATCCCGTTGTTGGGTCCTTCCCAGTAGGGCTGACATTTGGTCCCGTTGGGGCAGGTGCGGGCGGGTTCCTCTGTCCCACACGGTGCTGGAGACTCACCCTGAATGTCATCTACGAAACGGAAGAGGAGTCAAGTCAGGGGAAAGGGCCAGCAAAAACAGCTCGGAGAAACAGGAGCCAGTGAACATTCAGTGCTGTTGAATCTGCAGAAAAACGGCTCTTAGGATGGACTTATCAGTCTTTTCCCCAAAAGTCCAATGCTTGGCTTGGTTGATCTATGCGTTGTTTTCTGTTTCATTAATTTCTTCTCGAAGTTGTGTTCCCTTTTTGGTTCTTTTCCTAAACTTTTGAGATCGATTAATGTTATTTAAGGCTATAAATTGCCCTTTAAGTGCAGCTTTAACTGCACCTCACAAATTCTGTCATGCATTATTATCGTTATTGTTCAAGTAAAATATTCAGCAGTTTCCATTATTATTTCTTCTTTGATTTGTGGATAACCAAGAAGCATCAAAAAGTTGTCAGAAATATACAAAAATAGAGTAATGTAACGAATTCCCATGTAACCATCACCAATTTCAGCATTTATCGACTCAGGGCTAATTTTGTTTCATTCACATCCCCTCCCCACACTAAAATATTTTTAAGGCAAATCTCAGACATCCTAGCATTTCATCAACAAATAAGAAGCATGTCTCTTAATTTCCAAACACTTTTAGTGTTATCTTTTTGTTACCAATTTCTAGCCTAATTGCACTGTGGTCAGAGGATACGTTTTGTATTATTCTGTCCTTTGAAATCTGTTGAGATGGACTTTAAGGTCCCAACAACAGTCAACTTTGGTAAATCTGCTGTGTGCATTTTGAAGTGGTTGGAGGCAGTGTTCTCCAGACTTCCATTAGCACAAAATTGTCAACTATGTTGTACTATTCTTCTGTAGCCTGACTGTTGTTTTGGTTTTTTTTTTTTGAGATGTACTGGGGCCCAGATGTTCTGGGGGCGAGGGACGCCAGTACACACAGTACTCCACCTTAGGCACAGGAGCTAAGCTTTCTCCCCAAAGAGCAAGAGGCAGATTGTGAAAATGCCACAAGGAAAGAGACACATGTCAATGGACACCCCTTTTGCTGGAAACCAAAGACAGCTTCCTGGCAAACTCAGACTAAGTGATCAAGGTTGAGTCTGAATTCTCAGGTTTTGAAGGGGAGGGGGAGGAGATGCCTTCACAAGAACATGGACTCAGGGGAGTACAGGACATCCTAGGTGTGTATAGAACATCCCACTGGACCAGAGCCACAGATATGAGAGGATCCTATTCAGCGAGTGACACTTTTGAAGGTTTTTAGAGAGTGACATTGTCCGGTAAGAAATCAAACAGCTGAGTGTGTAAACTGAAGCTCCCCACGAAACAAAACTATATCTCAATGCACATGCCACATAGAGGGTTTGCAGACCATTCTTAACCTCCACTTAGCAAGAAACAGGGAGAAATAAGCCACCACAGAATGCATGAATCTTACTGGCCTTTGCTGCTGCTGCTGCTGCTGCTGCTAAGTCGCTTCAGTCATGTCCGACTCTGTGCAACCCCACAGATGGCAGCCCACCAGGCTCCCCTGTCCCTGGGATTCTCCAGGCAAGAACACTGGAGTGGGTTGCCATTTCCTTCTCCAGTGCATGAAAGTGAAAAGTGAAAGTGAAGTCGCTCAGTCATGTCTGACTCTTAGCGACCCCATGGACTGCAGCCTACCAGGCTCCTCCACCCATGGGATTTTCCAGGCGAGAGTACTGGAGTGGGGTGCCATTGCCTTCTCCGACTGGCCTTTGAGACTCCTGTTAAATAGAAACTCTAGGCCATGCAAAATGACATCTGCCATATCAGAAGGGACACCTACACCTCAAGAAGCACTGACATCCCAATCACTAGTTTAAGTTGTGGGAAATACTTTTCCCCTTCATGTCAGACTTGGTACAGGGGCTGATTTAATGAACACAGATTGGAAGGCAAAATCTTTTAAACATAAGACTCGGGGCAAAAGGGAAAACTCCATGGGCTCCTATCACGAATGAGAACCACGGTTTGTTGGGAAGGTTGCCTCTGTCCAAAACCTTCTCTATTTTCACCTTCTGTCCAAGTCTGGCTCAATTCCCATCCATCAACAGCCTCCCCTCTCTTGGATTAGCCCAGTCTACTGGTCCCTTTTTCCCCCCTCAGGGCTACAATAGCTCCCAAATGTTCACATTTGGTGAGGAGATACAAGCAGGCATTAACCTGCACTGCTATAGACTACTTCCAGATGAGGAATCTTGTCTCCTCAAAGTATTGTGGAAGCTCTTGGAAAACAGGAAGCTCTCCCACCTTTCCTTTGCATTTCTCTGGGTGTTTAGCACAGTGCTGGGCACACAGGAAGTTGGTTTCTGATTATAAGGAGAACCTGTCTGCAAGAGAAATCTGACCGCCTTCAGCAGCTATGCCCAGTGATGTTCCTGATTATGACCTGCCAGCCCCCTCATCACGAAACACTCTGGGGGCTGCTTCTAGAAAACCAACCATCCAGAGAGTCTGAGGAATTTGGTTATAAATATATTTTAAAATTAACCTGCTGCCTGGGTGTCTGTATATATCTGTCTCTTACTCACACGTTCTTATATTTTTAATTGTGAGCTTTTCAGTCATCTTCCCTAAATCAAGGCCTCCTACCCTCCAGGTGCCCCACCCACATCTGTCCCCTTACAACCCTGATTTAGACTCAAGCCTGTTTTCTGTCCCCTTGGCTGGAGAGAGAGATAGAGAGAGAACCAACAAAAACAAAAAACCCAGGATCCAGGAGTCCTGGTTTCTCTGCTCTTGGCTGATGTTTTCAAGGGGCCCTGCCCTGCATCTCTCCCTCCAGCATTTCCACCCAGGTGTCGAGGCCAGGAGCAGAAATAGCTTTGCCTCAATTAACACTTTCTTCATTGGGGAAAGAAATAATTAGGACATCCCATATTGAGCAAACTTCACAAGCCCAGGAGAGAAGGAGATGGGAGGAGCAAGAAAAAAGGAAGCAAAAAAAAAAAAAAAAAGAGCATCTTGAATAAACCTTCTTTACTGGGTTCTCCTGCCCTCTGGGAGGTCTGGGGAGAGGGTTCAGTTACCTGAGGGTCACCAGGAAGAGAAGGCAGATGGGAAGCCACTCCAGGACAGAATTATCTTCCCAATAAGGCAGGCCTGAAACCTCCTTCCCTTCTCACACAGGCTCCCCTGTCTCCATTCACAGTGTCCTTGACCCACGACTAACGCTGTCATTCAGCCCGTCCACAGTGAGGAGGCCCCTGGTGCAAGTACTGAAATACAGGCTTCTCTCTTATTTGATTTCATCTGGTTCTTTGGCTTCAGAGAGCCAGGTTTGGATGGCACAGGACTTAGTCGAAGATGAATGTGGGAGCTATTAGGCCCCTGAGTATATGGAGAGCTAGGGACACCCAGGCTGTCTCACTGCTGTTTCAGAGACTACGTCTGTGACTTCTGGTCTTCCTGGTTTTTTTCCTGAGTCATCCTCCCCGATCCTTTCTTGTTATTGTTTAAGTCGTGTCTGACTCTTTTGTGATCCCATGAACTGTAGCCTGCCAGCCTCTTCTGTCCATGGGATTTCCCAGGTAAGAACACTGACTGGAGTGGGTTGCCATTTCCTTCTCCAGGGGATCTTACAGGACCAGGGGTTAAAACCATGTCTGCTGTATTGGCAGGTGTCTTCTTTAACACTTGAGCCACCAGGGAAGCCGCTAATAAGCTAAGGGGCTGACTGTGGCACAGCGAGGGGAGGGGAGGAGCCCAGATCCTGTTTGTGCTTGATGCTGATTGGCTGGTGCCAGGACTCCCAGTGGGATGTCTTTAAGGCATCTTCTTGGTGAGACTAGGAGGAGTCACCCTCGACTTTCCCTTCCTTCAGGGTAAGCAGGTTTCAGGCTTCTCTGGTGGCTCAGTGGTAAAGAATCCACCTGCCAAGGCAGGAGACGCAGGTTCGATTCCTGGGTCAGGAAGACCCCCTGGAGAAGGAAATGGCAACCTACTCCAGTATTCTTGCCTGGGAAATCCCATGGACTGAGGGGCCTGGCGGGCTACAGTCCACGTTATCTCTAAGAGCTGGACATGACTTAGTAACTAAACAGCAACAAGGAGGTTCAGAACTCTGCACACGCTAGGGCCTGGGGTCTCTGGGCAGAGGCTGCAGGCACTGCATTTGCGTTCTGCTGTCTTTCGTCCCTACATGTTCCCACTGAAAATATCTCTGATGCCTTCTCCTGCCTGGCGTTTGGGGCAGCCAGCTGTGCCAGAGCATTAATGCCCATCCTGGGCTCAATCCCCGCCAATGATGGCAGAATTTGGTGGATAAATACCCAGCTCCCATGCCCCTCGTGTGGAATGGGTCTAAGGATGTGACCTACCCTGTTTCCCCTAGGAGCTGAGGTCTAGTGACCTTGCCCAAGATGGTAACCTACTTGATAACGTCCCTAGATGTTACTAGATCCTCCCTGTCTCACTTTCTCACTCACCTGAAGGTGTTTCTTTCCCCAATAAACCACTTACCCTGGGACAGTTTCTCAGGTACCCCAGTGTAACATCCCAGCAACAACCAAGATCTCTGGGGCTGTTTCAACCCCTGCCTTCCTTGGCTTTGAGAAGATGTTCTCCCAGCTTCCAGGAGAAAGAAGCAAACCCCTGCAGATCTTGTCCAGGAGCTTGTCCCCAAGGGAGAAAAGAAAAGGGAGAAAGACTGGAAAAAAAAAATCTATGATGCTGCTCGGACCTACCTGTGCCCTCTTCAAAGCAGGTGGTATGAAATTTTCCCATATAAAATTCTAACCCTATGATTGCAAAAATAAGGATTGCAAAAAATAGGAGGAGGCCAATCTGCAGCAGGGGGATCATTGCCTTCATGATCGACTTCAGGACGACTTGTAAACCTGGGGATACACAGAAAGAGAGAGAGGCCCCAGAGGCCTGTGAGAAGGTACCCTGAAATGCTACCCCCAAGATGCCTCCTGAGGAAGCTCAGAGCACACGGGATGCGGGAGACCGGGCAATGGTGAGCGAAGATGGATGGAAGACATAGAGGCTGCTCCCTTTAATAACAGGAACAATCCTTCCTTATATTTTAAGCACTTTTTTTTTTTTTT
>SJYX01002839.1:220698-236846 GCA_006410675.1 Oreotragus oreotragus | reverse complement strand
AGTCTTTTCCAATGAGTCAACTCTTCTCATGAGGTGGCCAAAGTACTGGAGTTTCAGCTTTAGCATCATTCCTTCCAAAGAGATCCCAGGGTTGATCTCCTTCAGAATGGACTGGTTGGATCTCCTTGCAGTCCAAGGGACTCTCAAGAGTCTTCTCCAACACCACAGTTCAAAAGCATCAATTCTTCGGCGCTCAGCTTTCTTCACAGTCCAACTTTCACATCCATACATGACCACAGGAAAAACCATAGCCTTGACTAGGCGGACCTTAGTCGGCAAAGTAATGTCTCTGCTTTTGAATATACTATCCAGGTTGGTCATAACTTTTCTTCCAGGGAGTAAGCGTCTTTTAATTTCATGGCTGCAGTCACCATCTGCAGTGATTTTGGAGCCCAAAAAAACAAAGTCTGACACTGTTTCCACTGTTTCCCCATCTATTTCCCATGAAGTGATGGGACCGGATGCCATGATCTTCGTTTTCTGAATGTTGAGCTTTAAGCCAACTTTTTCACTCTCCTCCTTCACTTTCATCAAGAGGCTTTTTAGCTCTTCCTCACTTTCTGCCATAAGGGTGGTGTCATCTGCATATCTGAGGTTATTAGCACACATCCCCATTTTACAGAGGTGGGAAGCAAAGCTCAGAGGATGTCATGCTAAAAATGAGGATTCAGCCTCAAGGTGAGAGAAATAATGGGGCCAGGATTTGAACTCCGGTTGGAATTGATGTCAAATCCCATGTCTGTAACCAACCTTTAGGAAAGTCTATGTTAAAATGCTCCCAAGTGGCTCAGCACTAAAGAATCTGCCTGCCAACGCAGGAGACACAGGTTTGATCCCTGGTCACAGAAGAGCTGGACATGACTAAAGAACAACAAATAACATGGTTAAAATGAGGATTTCTTGTTTTATGTCCTTGGATACTCTTCAGTGTCTCCCAGTTTATAGTCTATGAAAACTTGAATAGAATTCGTATCCTGCTGTTGGATGAAAACTATATAAATCTTAATTATGTTGAATTGGTTTATAGTACTTTTCAGGCCTACTATATCCTTCTACTTTTCTATATATTCATTCTATTAATCTTTGAGAATTTAATATTGAAACTCCAACTAAAAATCTTAATTTATCAGGCTCTTCATCTGTAAATGGGGATGAGACTTAGCACCTCTCTCTCAGGATTAAATGAGAGGGTTCATACCTAGCAAAGTCCTTGGCATATCATAGATGGTCATTAAACAGAGATTCTTGTTAGCATTAGCTTTGGGATAGAACTTGATTTAACATGACATAGGCACCTCTGGTCTCTTGAAGAGAAGACTCTTGGGAGTCCCTTGCACAGCAAGAAAATCAAGCCAGTCAATCATAAAGGAAATCAACCCTGACTATTCATTCGAATGACTGATGCTGAAGCTCCAATACTTTGGCCACCTGATGCAAAAAGCCAACATACTGGAAAAGATAATACACAGAACGCTCTTTCTGCCATGCCTGGTATGCAGTGCCCTCAATAAATGGTAACCATCATTGCCACCAATATTATTCAGGCTGTGGGCGCAGACTGGCTAACTCCTAATTCTTCCATTCTCAGCCACACGATTTTGCTCAAATTATTCAGCTGCCCTGAGCCTCAGTTTTCTCATCTGTAAAATGGAGATTTTGGTCCTATCAACTTCACAGGGTTGTGATTATAGAATGGAGTCCTGGGTGGTGCTCAGCATGGCTCCTGATTGAGAAGTGCTCAGTAAATGGGTGCTGTGCTGATGGGTGAGGCTCCTGACTGGTTTTTAGGAGTTCACCCAGACCTGCAGCCAGATTCCTGGGGGTGGGGTGGAGGGTCCCTGAAGGGGCTTCCCCACAGATGCGGCTGCCCTGACCCAGGCTAGGGAAGCATCTGAGGGCGCCACAAGACCCTCTTGCAGAAGGGAAATGGAGGGCTCCCAGGACCCCTGAGCAGTCCCCTTGCCAGGGTCAGAAACTCACGCACTTGGGATTCCAGACACCAGCTTGAGCGGCCGCAGCACTCGAACTGCCCTCAGCGTCCTTAGGTCAAACTCCGTCCCAACTGTTGCCAAGATGCTGGAAGAAAAGCCAGAACAGAAAGCAGACAGTGGGTTTCAGGGTCAGAGAGGTGGGTGGAGGCTTCAATGTTGCGGTTTCTTTAATTAGAGGATAGTTGCTTTACAATGTTGTCTTAGTTTCTGCTGTGGAACAATGTGAATCAGCCATAATTATACATATAGTCAATTATACATATATAATTGATTGATCAAATCAATCAATCCTAAAGGAAATCGGTCCTGAATATTCACTGGAAGGACTGATGGTGAAGCTGAAGCTCCAAAACTCTGAGCCACCTGAACTGACTCACTGGAAAAGACCCTGATGCTGAGAAAGATTAAGGCAGGAGGAGAAGGGGACGGCAGAGAATGAGATGGTTGGATGGGATCACCGACTCGATGGACATGAGTTTGAGCAAGCTCTGGGAGTTGGTGATGGACAGGGAAGCCTGGCGTGCTGCATTCCATGGGTTGCAAAGAGTCAGACACGACTGAGCGACTGAACTGACTGACTGATACATATATACATGTATATGTATATATCCCCTCCCTCTTGAGCCTCTCTCCCTGCTCCCATTCCACTCCTCTAGGTCGTCACAGAGCACCAGGTTGGTTTCTTGGCAGGGTGACCGCAGGCTGGGTCTCAGTTTTGTCATATGTAAAACAGTGTTAATAGTACCTGCTTCACAGGATAAAAGATGATTTACAAAGACCCCAAATAGGTCTTAATACTCAATAAACACTTCCCTTGTCTGGCTCAGCTAGTAAAGAATCCACCTGCACTGTGGGAGACCTGGGTTTGATCCCTAGGTTGGGAAGATCCCTGGGAGAAGGGAAAGGTTACCCATTTCAGTATTCTGGCCTGGAGAATTCCATGGACTATATAGCCCATGAGGNAGCTCTTCCTCACTTTCTGCCATAAGGGTGGTGTCATCTGCATATCTGAGGTTATTAGCACACATCCCCATTTTACAGAGGTGGGAAGCAAAGCTCAGAGGATGTCATGCTAAAAATGAGGATTCAGCCTCAAGGTGAGAGAAATAATGGGGCCAGGATTTGAACTCCGGTTGGAATTGATGTCAAATCCCATGTCTGTAACCAACCTTTAGGAAAGTCTATGTTAAAATGCTCCCAAGTGGCTCAGCACTAAAGAATCTGCCTGCCAACGCAGGAGACACAGGTTTGATCCCTGGTCACAGAAGAGCTGGACATGACTAAAGAACAACAAATAACATGGTTAAAATGAGGATTTCTTGTTTTATGTCCTTGGATACTCTTCAGTGTCTCCCAGTTTATAGTCTATTAAAACTTGAATAGAATTCGTATCCTGCTGTTGGATGAAAACTATATAAATCTTAATTATGTTGAATTGGTTTATAGTACTTTTCAGGCCTACTATATCCTTCTACTTTTCTATATATTCATTCTATTAATCTTTGAGAATTTAATATTGAAACTCCAACTAAAAATCTTAATTTATCAGGCTCTTCATCTGTAAATGGGGATGAGACTTAGCACCTCTCTCTCAGGATTAAATGAGAGGGTTCATACCTAGCAAAGCCCTTGGCATATCATAAATGGTCATTAAACAGAGATTCTTGTTAGCATTAGCTTTGGGATAGAACTTGATTTAACATGACATAGGCACCTCTGGTCTCTTGAAGAGAAGACTCTTGGGAGTCCCTTGCACAGCAAGAAAATCAAGCCAGTCAATCATAAAGGAAATCAACCCTGACTATTCATTGGAATGACTGATGCTGAAGCTCCAATACTTTGGCCACCTGATGCAAAAAGCCAACATACTGGAAAAGATAATACACAGAACGCTCTTTCTGCCATGCCTGGTATGCAGTGCCCTCAATAAATGGTAACCATCATTGCCACCAATATTATTCAGGCTGTGGGCGCAGACTGGCTAACTCCTAATTCTTCCATTCTCAGCCACATGATTTTGCTCAAATTATTCAGCTGCCCTGAGCCTCAGTTTTCTCATCTGTAAAATGGAGATTTTGGTCCTATCAACTTCACAGGGTTGTGATTATAGAATGGAGTCCTGGGTGGTGCTCAGCATGGCTCCTGATTGAGAAGTGCTCAGTAAATGGGTGCTGTGCTGATGGGTGAGGCTCCTGACTGGTTTTTAGGAGTTCACCCAGACCTGCAGCCAGATTCCTGGGGGTGGGGTGGAGGGTCCCTGAAGGGGCTTCCCCACAGATGCGGCTGCCCTGACCCAGGCTAGGGAAGCATCTGAGGGCGCCACAAGACCCTCTTGCAGAAGGGAAATGGAGGGCTCCCAGGACCCCTGAGCAGTCCCCTTGCCAGGGTCAGAAACTCACGCACTTGGGATTCCAGACACCAGCTTGAGCGGCCGCAGCACTCGAACTGCCCTCAGCGTCCTTAGGTCAAACTCCGTCCCAACTGTTGCCAAGATGCTGGAAGAAAAGCCAGAACAGAAAGCAGACAGTGGGTTTCAGGGTCAGAGAGGTGGGTGGAGGCTTCAATGTTGCGGTTTCTTTAATTAGAGGATAGTTGCTTTACAATGTTGTCTTAGTTTCTGCTGTGGAACAATGTGAATCAGCCATAATTATACATATAGTCAATTATACATATATAATTGATTGATCAAATCAATCAATCCTAAAGGAAATCGGTCCTGAATATTCACTGGAAGGACTGATGGTGAAGCTGAAGCTCCAAAACTCTGAGCCATCTGAACTGACTCACTGGAAAAGACCCTGATGCTGAGAAAGATTAAGGCAGGAGGAGAAGGGGACGGCAGAGAATGAGATGGTTGGATGGGATCACCGACTCGATGGACATGAGTTTGAGCAAGCTCTGGGAGTTGGTGATGGACAGGGAAGCCTGGCATGCTTCATTCCATGGGGTTGCAAAGAGTCAGACACGACTGAGCGACTGAACTGACTGACTGATACATATATACATGTATATGTATATATCCCCTCCCTCTTGAGCCTCTCTCCCTGCTCCCATTCCACTCCTCTAGGTCGTCACAGAGCACCAGGTTGGTTTCTTGGCAGGGTGACCGCAGGCTGGGTCTCAGTTTTGTCATATGTAAAACAGTGTTAATAGTACCTGCTTCACAGGATAAAAGATGATTTACAAAGACCCCAAATAGGTCTTAATACTCAATAAACACTTCCCTTGTCTGGCTCAGCTGGTAAAGAATCCACCTGCAATGTGGGAGACCTGGGTTTGATCCCTAGGTTGGGAAGATCCCTGGGAGAAGGGAAAGGTTACCCATTTCAGTATTCTGGCCTGGAGAATTCCATGGACTATATAGCCCATGAGGCTGCAAAGAGTCAGACACGACTGAGTGACTTTCACTCCCTTTCACTCAATATCCCATGGCACATGGTTGAGGTGATACTCGGTATATTTCACAACCCAAGATCAGCATGGATTGTGGGGAAACCTGGAGGCACTAGGGGAGTGAGAGACCCTTTGGGCTCAGGTCACTTTACCAACCAGCAAGAAAGTAGTTTAGTACTACGACCTCAGCCTGCATGAGTTCAAATTCCAGCCCTACCATTTCCCAGCTGCTCAGTTCTCCCTTTTGTATAACAAGGATAACAACAGTAATGAACCCTCAAAGGGATGTGAGGATGAAATGAATTAATACATGTGAGGTGGTAGGCGTTTGTGCCTGGCACACAGTAAGTGTGTTAAGCTATTGGGAAATAAATGAAGAAAACAAACAAACCAACCTCAAACAATGGGTGTGGCCCTGCTGGGGTGGACTAGCTGGCATCAGCCCCAGAGAGGGCTATAGACCCAAAGCCTCAGGGCAAAAAGTCACTCTTGTAAATGCAGGTAAGAGTCATGGGAATAGGTGAGATGAGCCTTCTGTAGAAAGCCCCCTTCGTTCACCCCTTACATAAAGACCCCATCTCAAGACCTCACTTGTAAAAGTGTTTCTGGTGAGACAAGGGAGACAAAGGGTTCCACAGCCCTTCCTCAGCCCAAGGAACCCCCTAGACCTGTTTCCTAAATAAGAAATGTAGTAGGGATGGCCATGGAACCACAGCACAGAAAAGGTTGTCACTGGAACCTCAGATGATGAGCAAGGAATGCTGAAAACAGAGGATCCTGTGGTTAAGAATCCACCTGTGGGCTTCCCAGGTGGCACAGTGGGAAGGAATCTGCCTGCCAATGCAGGAGACACAGGTTGGATCCCTGGGTCAGGAAGATCCCCTTGAGTAGGAAGTCTGCTCCAGTATGCTTGCCTGGAAAGTTTCATGGACAGAGGAGCCTGGCAGGCTACAATCCATGGGGTTGTGAACAGTCAGAGGCTACTGAGCATGCACTGTGATTAACAGGATAGAGACCACAGAAATAATTAGGGGGGTGTCTTCATTCTTGCCCAGGAGTCTGAGTCTTATAACTTCGGCCTGTGAGTAACCAGTATCTACATCTGTCTTTAGTTTTTGGCTGCACATGCAGAATGTAGGATCTTACTTCCCTGACCAGGAACTGACCCATGCTCCCAGCAGTGGAAGCGTGGAGTCTTAACCATTGGACCACTAGGGAAGTCCCTCTTTGTCTTTTTTAAAAAATTTTTTACTGTATATTGGAGTATAGATGATTTACAACTTTGTGTCTGTTTCAGGTGTACAGCAGTGATTCAGTTATACATACACATACAACCATTCTTTTTCAAATTCTTTTCCTATATAGATTACTTAACAGAATATTGAGGAGAGTCCTCTGTGCTATACAGTAGGTCCTTGTTGATGATTTATTTTATATATAAATATAAAATGTATTATTTTACATATAGAAATAGTACATCTCTTTGTCTTTGAGACAATCAGTATCTGCATCTATTAACAACCTGTATTGGCACCTGTATTAATAAACTATATTGACCCGCTTTTGTCTCAGGACTTTCTTTGATGCTAAGACAGACCCAGGCAGTGAATTCCCCTGTGAGAGCAGCCCTCCTCCAAAGATTGCTGGGAAGAGGTGGATGAATTCCCCAGCTCCCTGGCCCCCTCCTTCCAGATTGCTCTGAGGTGTGAGTTCCATACAGGCTCCCAGAGAGGTTGAGCCCAGCTGCCCATCCAGGGTAAACTGCTCAGCTCCTCATTCTTCCCTGTCTCCCCACCCTTGTCCCCCACCCACATTTCCTGGAGTCACTTCCCAGATGAACTACTTGGACCCGAATCCTTGTCTCAGGATCAATGTGGGGGCACTCCAAACTAAGACAGGAGTATCCCCAGCTCTTTCCCAACTATTCCTAGGACAGAAAGTTAAAGTGCCAGTCGCTCAGTCATGTCGGACTCTTTGTGACCCCATGGACTGTAGCCTATCAGGCTCCTCTGTCCAGGGGTTCTCCAGGCAAGAATACTAGAATGGGGAGCCACCCGCCATTCCCTTCTCCAGGGGGTCTTCCTGATGCAGGGATCGATCTCGGGTCTCCTGCACTAGGAGTGGCTCTTTACCAGCAGAGACACCATTCCCAGGACAGAGATGTGTCTACTAGACTGGGCTAACCTCCTCTTCCACCACCATCAGATGTACATCTAAACACACTGTATGTCCTGGGCAAAGCAATACTTGAGGCCCTTCCTGCTTCATAGGGCTGATGCAGGAGAAAAAGAGTTTAATAAAAAAATGCACACAGAGATTGAATCTATTGGGGGTGTGATGCATTCTTAGAGAGAGCAGGCAAAAACAACAGCTCCGAGGGTATACAGCAGGTAGTGTTAACTCCTCTGGGACCCAGGGAGGTTCCCATTTCAAGCTGAGGATTCATGGATGAGCAGGTGGAATCTGATCAGTGGGGGAAGTACTTTCTAGGCTGAGGAAATGGCTGAGACAGACAGCCTGGGGTGGGAAGGCAAATTCAAGGAAGGAAATGGCGCACGGCGGGGATTTGGGTGATGCCATGAAGCTGAAGTGTAGGTGGGGGCCTGGCCAAGCAACCCCAAGGAAATTTTCATTCATTTAATTGTATATTTTTTTCTCTTCCTCTCCCAATTTTCATTTGGATTTCTCAAACTCCAACCTGTAGATCACAAGTCTATTTTACTTTCTTCTCTCTCAGCAGGTAAAAGCCATTGTTAAGGGTGTGTGTCTGTGTGTATGTGTGTGTGCGTGTGTGTGCGTGTGCGTGCATGCTCAGCCATTCAGTCGTGTCCTATTCTTCATGATCCCATGGACTGTAGCTCGCCAGGTTCCTCTGTCCATGGGATTTTTCAGGCAAGAATACTAGAGTAGGTTGCTATTTCCTCCTCCAGGGGATCTTCCCCACCCACGGATCAAATCCATGTCTCCTGAACTGGCAGGCGGATTCTTTACCACGGAGCCACCTGGACAAGCACTGCCTGAGTTTTCATTCACTCACTTCAAAAACATTAACTGAGCATCTACAATGTGCCAGGTCTTGGGGACACGAGTCATAGGAATTCCTATCTGTGTGTGGGAGGCTGAGAATAAACCCAGTAAATGCGCCAGATGTCAGGGTGATGAGTGCAAGGGAGAAAAGCAGGGCAGGGAAGAGGGCGTGCTGGCAAAGTGGGGCAGGATGAGGGGAGCGATGACACCCATTTCATTTAGCGAAGGCCAGCTGCTCTTTCCCGCCTGGCTGGGTAGTAGTTCAGTGTTAAGGATGTTCAGACCAGCATCGCCCAGTAGAACTTCAAGAAGAGCCGTATGTTGGACATGGCGAACAGACTGGGGGTTGCCAAGGGGGGCGTGTTGGGGGAAGGATGGAGTGGGAGGTTGGGGTTAGCAGATGTAAGCTGTTATATATAGAATGAATAAACACTCTCTGTATAGCACAGAGAACTCTTCAATATCCTATGATAAACCATAATGAAAAAGCATATAAAAAAGAGAATTATATAGATGTATAACTGAATCACTATGCTGTACAGCAGAAATTAACGCAACATTGTAAATCAATTATACTTCAATAAGAAAAAAAAAGGAAAAAAAAAAGGAAGAACCATGTGTGAAATTTAAAATTTGCCAATAGCTACATTAAAAGTCCAAAGAAACAGATGAGATTAATTTTAATAATACAGTTTATTCAACCAGGTATATCTGAAGTATTGGGCTTCCCAGATGGCTCAGTGGTAAAGATTTGCCTGCCAAGCAGAAGACATGGGTTCAGTCCTGGGGTCAGGAAGATCCCCTGGAAAAGGAAATGGCAATCCAATCCAGTATTCTTGCCTGGGAAATCCCATGGACAGAGGAGCCTGGTGGGCTATAGTCCATGGGGTCACAAAGAGTCGGACACGACTTAGTGACTAAACAACATCTGAAGTATTATGATTTAAACAGGCAATCACTATGAAAGATTACTCATAAGACATTTTATATATTCTTTCCTTTAGACTGAGTCTTTGAAATCTGGTTAGCATATTCTACACTTACGGTACATCTCAGCTCAGGTGTATGACGGCCACGCATGAGCAGTGCTAAGTGTGCCAGAGAAACAGTCGGTGGGGAAGAGATGTGGAGTGAGTCCCAGGAATACGCCCGAGGAAAACTCTAGGCAGAAAGACAGCCAGTGCAAAGGTCCTGAGGCAGGACCATGCCTGGTACACTTGAGGAATGGCAAGGAGGCCACACAGCTGAGTGCACCAGGGTGTCAGTGGGAGGAGATGAGGGCAGGGAGCTGATGGGGCAGTGTGCAGGAGTCTGTGGGCCATGGTGAGGACGTGGACTTTTGTTCTGAGTAAAGCAGGAGCCAAGGAGGGTTCTGAGCATTGCAGAGACATGATCTGACTTACATATTAAAATAAGATCCCCCTGGGGGTCACGACCAGAAACTGGGAGGTTGGAAGGGGGCAGAGATGACCACAGTGGTCCAGGTGAGAAATGATGGGTTTAGATCTCCTTGTGCTGGACACAAGGATAACACTGAGATGAACTCAGCCTTGCCCTTAGATGACCATGCAAGTACATCGATGACAGATTCAAGTACAAAGTCCTTCTGGCCCCAGGGCTGTCGGAGGCAGGAAGGAGGAGGAAATGAATACAGACAGGAGGGCGGGGGACAGCGTCATTGTGGAGCCCAAGTCTAAAAATGCAGCAAAGCACAAGATCTTACAAAACCTTAGACCTGGAGTTAAACCCTGACCCTGCATCTTCTCATTACCTAGCCTTTGCTCTAACTTCTCTGAGCCTCTGAAATGCAGCTAATCTGACCTCCCTCCTGCCCAGTGCAATCCTAGTGGGCACCCAAGATGGACTATTTCCTGTGCACCTCCCTGGAAGGATGACAGGGAATTAGGAGCAGAATGGGAGGAGGGAGAGGCTTCTCAGACTGAGACGGCCCTACAGAGGCAGAAAACGGCCCTTAGGAAACATGATGGGAGGCGGGTGGGAAATCGAGGTGGGCTGGACCATCGGAGGCTGTGAACTAGAGGCGGAGGAGGTGGGTCCTGCTGTGTGGACAGTGGGAGTCATGTGAGGTCTCGGAGCAGGGAAGGGATGTGATTAGGGTTGGCGTTAGGAAGACAAGCCTGACAGCTGAAAGGACAGATTGGTGGTGATGGAGGCAGGAGTTAGGAAGCAGCCGCAAGAGCAGACCAGCGTCATGAGGACTAGAACTAGGACAAAGCAGTGGGAGTACAAAGGAGGCCCCAATTTATATATAGCTGCCTTAGATTGCTGTGCACCAGGAAACTTGCCTGGGCTCACCAAGTGCTCCCTGCATCCAAGCCATCATTAGGAGGAGTCCCATTTTACAGATGAGGAAACTGAAGCCCAGAGAAGTTACTAAGGCATGGAGGTCCACGCTGCCAAGTGAGAATGTGAACCCAGGACCCCAGGACTCCAGAACCCCAGTTTTCCACCTCGCGTGGCTTGTTGGATGGGGCAGGGCCAGTGGTGGGAAAGAAAAGGAAGGGGAGAATGGCTTTCTGGTTCTAAATGGACCACCAAGTGATGATCATTCATTTATTCACAAGGCTTTGTGGAGTACCTGCTATGCACCAGCCACTCAGGGAGGACCTCAGGATGCCACCATGAACAAAGTGACAACAGATCACTTTGGGACAATGGGACGAGACACGGTGTGACACAATATGGCGGCCACCAGTGCTCCCAGTGGAAGGATGGAGTGTGTGGTGGCAAAGAGGAATTAAGACTGGGCTACCTGAAGGATGGAACTGTCAACTGAGATGGGGAAGATGGAGGAAGGGTGAGGTTTGAAGGAAGATCAAGAGCTGGGTTGTGAGACTGGGACTGACATATACACACTGCTGCTGCTGCTGCTGCTGAGTCGCTTCAGTCGTGGCCGACTCTGTGCACCCCATAGACGGCAGCCCACCAAGCGCCCCTTTCCCCAGGATTCTCCAGGCAAGAACACTGGAGGGGGTTGTCATTTCCTTCTCCAATGCATGAAAGTGAAAAGTGAAAGTGAAGTCGCTCAGTCGTGTCCGACTCTTTGCGACCCCATAGACTGCAGCCTACCAGGCTCCTCCATCCATGGGATTTTCCAGGCAAGAGTACTGGAGTGGGGTGCCATTGCCTTCTCCCCGATATACACACTACTCTGTATAAAATAGATAACTACTGAGAAAGTACTGTATAGCAGAGAGAACTCTACTCAAAGTTCTGTGGTGACAAAGTGGGGAGATATATATAGAGAGAGCAGATTCATTTTGCTGTACAGCAGAAATTAATACAACATTGTAAAGAAACTAAATTCCAATAAAAAAGTGGGGAAAGAGCTGGATTGTGGATTGAGTTTGGGAAGCCAGTTTTCTGTAACTCCTTCATTAAAACCTTCCAGCGGCTACCATCAGGCTTAGAATAAAACCCAGGTCATATCATGACCACAAGACCTTGCCTGACTTGATTTCCCCTGACTACCCTTTCTACACTCCAGCCACTTTGGCTTTCTGTTCTTCCAACAGGAAAGTTTCCTTTCTACCATGGAATCATATGACGGCCATCTCTTTTCCTGCTAACACTTGCCTTCAGCTCTCTCCCTCCTTTGCCTAGTTGGCCCTCTGCAAATCTTTCAGGCTGCAGTTTAAATTTTTCTTCTCAGAGAGGATTTCCATGTCCCCCTCTAGATAAAGAGAACTCTCTGGGATTATATTGCTTATTAAATTGCATTTATTATTTTGGGATTCCCAGGTAAAGAATCCACCTGCCAAGCAGGAAATGCAGTTTTGATCCCTGGGTCGGGAAGATCCCCTGGAGAGGGAAACAGCAACCCACTCCAGTATTCTTGCCTGGGAAATCTCACGAACAGAGGAGCCTTGTGGGCTATAGTCCATGGGGTCGCAAAAGAATTGGACACAACTTAGCACCTAAACAACAACATATAAATGTTTGCTATCATCATCATTTAAATTTTCATTACTTGCCCCTAAGTCATACCAGAACTATGAAGGAATCAACATTCATTAAGTTTATTCTCTTTGCCAGGTTATATGCTTGTGGCTTTAAATACTGAGGTCTCATTTTATGCCTCAGTATCTTTACCAGGTGAGTGTTCTACACTCAGCTAATTGACAGGGGAACTGAGACTCTGAGGGGTTAACTACTTGCCCACAATCAAAGGAGAAGGGGACGACAGAGGATGAGATGGTTAGATGGCATCACTGACTCGATGGACATGAGTTTGGGTAAACTCCAGGAGTTGGTGATGGACAAGGGAGGCCTGGCGTCTGTGGTTCATGGGGTCGCAAAGAGTCGGACACGACTGAGCCACTGAACTGAACTGAACTGAATAGCTGATTCACTCTGCTGGACAGCAGAAACTGACATAACATTGCAAAGCAACTATACTCCAATATGATGGACAAGGGAGGCCTGGCGTCTGTGGTTCATGGGGTCGCAAAGAGTCGGACACGACTGAGCCACTGAACTGAACTGAACTGAATAGCTGATTCACTCTGCTGGACAGCAGAAACTGACATAACATTGCAAAGCAACTATACTCCAATAAAAAAGAAAAACCCATGCAGATAAAAGAAAATATTAAAATAAACAGACTTCCTTTATACAAACATAAATTAAAGAAGCATCTGCCCCGCAGATCCAGTCCAATCCTTCTGAGATAAGTATTCGGAGCATAACTGCTTCCCCTGCAGTCTATATTCTTGCTATTGGTAGATTTTGCAAATCTTCTTCAAGTTTATTCTTATGTCACCTGGCTTTTAGCTTCTCTTGGAAAAACTATTTCTAAAATTCTTTTTCTAAACCCTCAAATGCAGAGTCAAGATTTGGTCTGTGCAATGCACTTTTCTTGTTCACTTGTTCATTCATTCACCCCTTTCACCCCCACATTTTACTTTCATTTCCCCCATCCCCCCGCCCCTCCCAGAGAAAACTCATACGTTTAATTTGGTCTTATTGGAGTGCATTCTTGTAAAACATGAGCTTTATTTTGAACGCATGTAGTTTAAGTTTACATCAATGGCAAGTGTCAGGACTATTCTCTTGTTTTCTATTTTCACCCAGAACAGCAGCCGTGCAGTTTGGAGTTCTCGCTGGGCCCGGGAGCTGCCGAAGTGCACCCGTCACATCCCACCTGCCCGTCCCCCAGGCACGGACACCAGGTGGCCTTCAGCTCATCCTCCACAGATGGTGGTGGAGCGAAAAACCTCATACCCGCTCCTTGTAAAACCAATAAAAGTCTCACGGAGACTTTCGTGCCTGAGAGCATAACTGCCCCTGGGTCTGGGCTTAACTGGACCAATCACCGCTGATCATCCTCCGCAGTGGCCGCCCACGCCCCCATGATGGGGAGGAGCTTCCTCTGTCGCCACAACCGGCTGACCCTTCCCTTAACCTCCTTTCTAATTTTTTCTACTCTAAGAGGCATACAGAGACACTCACTGTTTTAATTTTCATCTTTCTGATTACAAGTGGTTTTGAATACCATGTCATCTACTGATTAGCTTTTCAGACTTTTATTCTCTAAACTGTCTGATCACATTTTTTGCCTGCTTTCCTCTTGGGGTTGCTGTGCTATTTTTGTTTTTCATTATTATTATTTGTTGAGTTGATTCACAGTGTTGTGTTAATTTCTGCTGTAGAGCTAAGTGATTCAGTTAAACATAAATATATACATTCTTTTTTGTATTCTTTTCCATTTTGTTTTTTTAACAGGATATTAAATATAGTTTCCTGTGCTATACAGTAGGACCTTGTCCTTTTTCCATTCTATGTATAGTAGTTTGCATCTTCTGATCCCAAACTCCCAATCCAACCCTCCCCTGCCCACCCCTCCTTAGCAGGCTTAGCAGGGTTGCTGTGTTATTGTTGTTGACAGTTCCCTCCATGGGCTTCCCAGGTGGCTCAGGGGTAAAGAATCAGCCTGCCAATGCAGGAGACCAGGTTGGATTCCTGGGTTGGGAAAATCCCCTGGAAAACAAATGGCAATCCATGCCAGTATTCTTGCCTGGGAAATCCCATGAACAGAGAAGCCTGATGGGCTGCAGTCCATGGGGTCACAAAAGAATTGTTGTAACTTAGCGACTAAACAACATTTTCCTCCTATAGTCTTACTGACACTGGCCAGTATGGTAGCCACTGGCTGCATGTGGCTATTGAGCTCTTGAAATGTGGCCATTATGACTAAGGACTGAGTTTTAAATTGTATTTACTTTCAATTCATTCCATTAAAAATAGTCACCTGTCATAGAGAACAGATTTGTGACTGCCATGGGGTCGCTAAGAGTCAGACACAGCTGAGCGACTTCACTTTGACTTTTCACTTTCATGCATTGGAGAAGGAAATGGCAACCCTCTCCAGTATTCTTGCCTGGAGAATCCCAGGGACGGGGGAGCCTGGTGGGCTGCCATCTAAGGGGTCGCACAGAATTGGACACGACTGAAGCGACTTAGCAGCAGCAGCAGCAGGGGGAGTGGGGATAGGGAGGGATGGATAAGAAGCTTGGGACTAGCAAGCACAAACTATTGCATATAGACTGGATAAAAGAGGTCCTACTGTATAGCACAGGGAACGATATTCACTATCCTGTAATAAACCATAATGGAAAAGAAAAAAATTTTTATAGTTGTATGTGCCTAGGAACTATCATACCGAACAGCTGTTAGCTATTAATCGCTGCTCACTTTTTTCCTATCATCCTATGCACTATTTAGAAACACTACTTTAGTTCTTACCGCATGTCAGGTTTTTTTTTTCCTTGAGGGAGTAAGAGACTCAATTTTATTTTACTTTTAAATTCATAAAACAAGCATTACATTTTATCAGATTTTTTTGGGGGAAAGCAGTATAAAATATATCACTGAGATAACTTTTATTCTGTAATCATTTATATAGACTATTTTCTTATGTCTTAAATGAACTTGTTACAATACTGTTTCTGTTTTATGGCTTCAAGGGATGTGGGATCTTAGTTCCCCGACCAGGGGTCAAACCCACACCCCCTGCGATAGAAGACTAAATCTCAATCACTGGACCATCAGGGAGGTCCCTATTCTGTAATCATTTAAAAGTCTACAAAAATAGTTTATTTAAATATGGCTCTGACAGAATCATCTTAAAACAACCTAATTTTAAAAAACTGAGCATATACATTTAGGGTCAAAATAACCTTAATTACAATTTATTTGAAACAACCCAATCAAAAAGTGGGCAGAAGGCCTAAACAGACATTTTTCCAAAGAAGAGACACAGATGCTAATAAACATATGAAAAGATGCTCAGTATCGCTCATTGTTAGAGAAAAGCAAATCAAAACTTCAATGAGGTATCACCTCACACCGGTCAGAATGGCCATCATCAAAAAGTCTACAAACAATAAATGCTGGAGAGGGTGTGGAGAAAAGGGAGCCCTCTTACACTGTTGATGGGAATGCAAACTGATACAACCACTATGGAGAATAGTGTGGAGATTCCTTAAAAAAACAAGGAATAAAACTACCATATGACCCAGAATCCCACGACTGGGCTTATACGCTGAGGAAATCAGAATTGAAAAAGACACATGTATCCCAGTGTTCACTGCAGCAGTATTTACAACAAGTAGGACATGGAAGCAACCTAGATGTCCACTGGCAGATGAACAGATAAGGAAGGTGTAGTACATAAACACAGTGGAATATTACTCAGCTATAAAAAGGAACACATTT